>CM037637.1:8033232-8081316 GCA_015227895.2 Colaptes auratus | reverse complement strand
GTGCTTGGTGCCATGGTTTAGTTGATCAGATGGTGTTGGGTGATAGGTTGGACTCGATGATCTCAAAGGTCTTTTCAAACATATCTATTCTAAGTCCCAGTGGGAGGTGCTATAAAGTATTTTTTGTTTTCATTGTTCTCCTTTTTATGATTTTATGAGGTTTCTGGGGGGACAAGTGGCAGCATTAAGATGGAATACATGACTGACTTCACGAAATGGTTTTACTAAAACACCAAGTGGAAATGGATAAGTTATCAAACATCCAGTGTTACAGGGCTTTTCAGTTTTGTCATGTTATCTAGGTTGTTTTGAAAAACATTCCAATAATATTTACATTCTTACAGGTGCTGCATACCAGTTCTGTATCAGGTCATGAGAACTGTTACATGCAGTCTTGAGATTCTCAAATGATTCAAGGTTAAAGCAAATGTTTAAATTAATAGACAGGACGAAATTCTTAACATAGCAAGGTTACAGTGACTGGACTTACTTTTTTGGTTATCAGTTGTCAATCATAGAATCAGTAGGTTTGGAAAAGACCTCAAAGATCATCAAGTCCAACCTGTCACCCAGCACTCATGACTACCAAACCATGGCTCATAAGTACCACGTCCAGTACCTTTTTGAACAACTCCAGGGCGGTGACTCCACCACCTCCCTGGGCAGCACATTCAATGGCTAAAACTCTTTCTGTGAAGATTTTCTCCTCACCTTGAGCCTAAACTTCCCCTGGTGCAGCTTGAGACTGTGTCCTCTTGTTCTGGTTGCTGGGAGAAGAGACTAACCCCCTCCGATGCCCTACTAGTCTTGTGGTATCTAGCTGTGTAGTCTATTAAACAAGGTTCTTAGCTCTTCTCACATAATTACAAAGAGAAACAAAAATAACATAATTGTCTTCTCTTGTTTCCGTTCTGTCAGAAATACCTTGATTAGTTTATACTTAGTTTGTATGTGTGGGCATCTTCCTTGGGTGTGAGCAGGTTGGTCTCTTCTCCCAGGCAACCAGCACCAGAAGAGGAGGACACAGTCTCAAGCTGCACCAGAGGGAAGTTTAGGCTGGATGTTAGGAAGCTCTTCATAGAAAGAGTGATTGGCCATTGGAATGTGCTGCCCAGGGAGGTGGTGGGGTCACCATCACTGGAGGTATTTAAAAAGAGACTGGATGGAGCACTTGGTGCCATGGTTTAGTTGATTAGATGGTGTGTGGATGATAGGTTGGACTCAATGATCTTGAAGGTTTTCTAACCTGGTTAATTCTAATTCAGTAAGGAAGTTTTGAAGAAACTCAAGTGTAGCAAGGAGACCTGTGGTTAATTCAGGAGATGCCTTGTCCTCTTGTTATTTCTTTGTTGTTGTCTTTCTTTTTGATCTCTTCTGATTGTGAACTCTGGATATTAAAGAAATACATAGACCTGTCCTGCCAACAACATTTTGTCAGTGATATAAACAGATGTTTAAAGGTCTCTTCCAACCCAAACTGTTCAATGAATCTATGAACACATATGAGTGCATCCAATCGTCTTCTACTGAAGAGAGATGTTTCTAGCTTTTAACTGAGAAGTGATGCAGGTGGTAGCTAGAGAGAGTTGAAGGCAAACCACTCGATACGAAGGCATGGATTTTGAGCTGGGCTATGCATTGAGTGAGCAGTTGGTGGAGAAGGAGGATTTCTAGTAAAATTTGGAGAAAAGAGGACATCAAGGAGGATCATTTGCAGGGAGATTATTTTATTTTTTCAGTGGCCTTGGTATTTTGTTAGGATATAGTATTAGAAGAGACCTCAGCAAATCATCCAGACCATTGGCCCATCCTCAGAGGTGAAATCAAGTGGATTTACATAATCTCTACCAGACGTTTCTCAGTGGCATGTGTTACAATGAGACAAAGAATTCCCACTCTGTGGTGAGATGTGGGGCTGAGGAGGCTGCCCTCTGGTTGAAAATGTTCTGCTAGCTACCCAGGTTCCTGATCCAATGTGCTAATAATTTTATGGGGAGGAGAGAGGGAAAGGCAAATCTGTCTGGTTCTTTCATTTTTGTCCTTGAAGTGCAGCATGCTATCTGTTCTTCATAAAGACACTTAATTTGTAATAGAATGTATGGAGGTGAAGGAGCATGGTCAACTCAGGAACAGCAGCTCTGTCTGAAATGTCTTCATTATGTTTTTACAATACCCCATTTTTTTCCCCCTACAGGTTTTGGTTTAATCTCGCATGCCTTTCAAAGGTGCTAAACATACATGTGTAAGTCGCAGTTTTTACCAGTGGGTTCAAGAAGTCAGCTGTGTATTGAGTACTGTGTCCAGTTCTGGGCCCCTCAATTTAAGAAGGATATCGAGGCACTTGAACCTATCCAGAGAAGTGCACCAAGGCTGGTGAGAGGCATCAAGCACAGCCCTGTGAGAGGCTGAGGGAGCTGGGGTTGTTTAGCCTGGAGAAGAGGAGGCTCAGGGGAGACCTTATTGCTCTCTACAACTCCCTGAAGGGAGGTTGTAGCCAGGTGGGGGTTGGTCTCTTCTCCCAGGCAACCAGCACCAGAACAAGAGGACACAGTCTCAGGCTGTGCCAGGGGAGGTTTAGGCTTGAGGTGAGGAGAAAGTTCTTCACAGAAAGAGTAATTGTCTGTTGGAATGTGCTGCCCAGGGAGGTGGTGAAGTCACTGTCCCTGGAGGTATGCAAAAAATGACTGGACGTGGCACTTGAAGCCATGGTTTAGTTATTCATGAGGTGTTAGGTAATAGGTTGGACTTGATGATCTTTGAGGTCTTTTCCAACCTTATTGATTCTATTCTTGTTTCAAAAGCCTAGCCTTCTTTTTTTCACTAGTGACTGCCCCTTAGGCTTGGTGGGAGCTACTGAGTGCATATGACTTTTGGAAATCAGGCCATGAGTTATAAATAACTCTGAGCTAATTAGGTTTTAAAATGATAAAGGTTCACAAATGAAATGCATCTTTCTTGTCTTTCCCTAGTAAAGAGACCAGGGCACCTCAGGTGAATTTCTTGCTGGTGTGGATGGTGTACTCATTTCTTAGTATGTTCTTTGAGCAAGTTTCTTTTTTGAGGACTGTGAGTCAGCAGAGTTTTGAAGTAGATGAGTCACAGACAAAGTAGTGGAATGATGGCTACTAAGTGGGTGGGGGAATCAAAGATTTTATTCTGGGAAGGTATAAATACAGACAGAGGCCATGTCTGGAGGTGAAGGAGGGCATGGGATGAAAGGCATGTACCAAGGGGAAGCACTGAACTGGTGTTTGACACTGGCTGCTCTTTGTGGTTTGCTGCAGTGATTGGCTTCCTTATGGCTCTGATGCTTCTGTGAGAAGGCTGTGTCTCTGCTGGGGAGCAGATGTCCCAAATGAACAGCTAATCCTGACAGATAATAGAGAAACATTAACTTTGAGAGCCAGCTAGTTTCTATCCATGAGTTAGTTTTCTGACCAAAAGAGAAATTGGGCTAGTCCATTCTTCAGCCATTTCATTCAGAGTGTAAACCTTTAGCATCATTCTGTCTGGGACAGGCAGCATTGTTCCTGTGCACAACAGATTATTGTGCTGATCTCTGAAATCAGAAAACAATATGCATGTTGTTTTGTCTGATGAATTGTAGAGTTGTTTGAGA
Organism: Colaptes auratus; assembly: GCA_015227895.2. Lineage (NCBI taxonomy): Eukaryota > Metazoa > Chordata > Aves > Piciformes > Picidae > Colaptes > Colaptes auratus. Next base: position 8,077,697 of record CM037637.1, on the reverse strand, counting down.
TGGAAAAGACCTTTAAGATTGAGTCCAGCCATTATCTAACTTTACCAAGCCTGGTGCTAAACCATGTCCCTTAGCACCACATCTCTACATCTTTTAAACATCTCCATGGATGGTGACTCAACCTCTTCCCTGGGGAGCTTATTCTACTGTTTGAGAACCCTTACAGTGGGAGAGTTTCTTCTAACATCCAATCTGAACCTCCTCTGATGCATCGTGATGCCATTTCCTCTTGTCCTACCAGTTGTTACTAGGGGAGAAGAGACTGGCACCACCTTGCCACAACCTCCTTTTAGGTAGCTGTAGAGAGCAGTAAGGTCTGCCCTTAATGACCTTTTCTCCAGGCTGAACAACCTGAGTTGCCTCCACTGCTTTTATAAGACTTGCTCTTCAGACCCTTCACCAGCTTGGCACTTCTATGGACCTGCTCCAGCACCTCCGTGTCTTTCACGTAGTGATGACCCCAAAACTGAACATACTACTCAAGGTATGACCTTACCAGTGTTGAGCCAGGATGATGTTAGCTGCCTTGGCCACCTGAGCACGCCACTGGCTACTGTTTGGCTGCTGTTGATAATAACACCAGGTCTTTCTCTGATGGGCAGTGTTCCAGCAACTCATCCCCAAGTCTGGATTATTGTGATCCAAGTGCAGGACTTGGCACTTGGCCTTTGCTTGCCTTGGCCCATTGATCCAGCCTGTCCAGTTCCTTCTGCAGAGGTCCCTAGCCTCAAGCAGATCAGTCTGTCATCATCTGCAAACTCCCCTGAGGGTGCACTCAATCCCCTCATCCAGATCATTGATAAGGATATTACAGATAACTGAGCCCTGGGGACCACCACTAGTGACTGGCCTCCAACTGGCTTTGACTTCACCACCACTCTGCGTCCAGCCATCAAGACTGTGTCCACCCATCCAAGCCATGAGCAGCCAGTTCCTTCAGGAAGATGCCGTGGGAAATGGTGTCAGATTCTTTGCTACAGCCCAGGCAAACAAACCCCACAGCTTTTCCACTGAACAGGTCACCTTGTTGTAGAAGGAGATCAGGTTCATCAGGCATGACTGCCCTTCATGAACCCATGCTGACTAAGCTGGATCACTTGGTTGCCCTGCACCTGAATCTTCCTGTCGGGTTTGAAAACAAGAATGCAAGCCACCTGAAAACATTTTGGATAATCCCATTTACTAGTAGGAGACCAGAGTACCATTTCAGAGCATCTCTTTGTGTGCTTTTCATGCATTCCTGCAATTCCTGAAGTCCTAATGGAATTTGAAAGTAATTTTCCTTTAGGTGTGAGGATTTGTACTATACAGTACTTTGTAATTCAACAGGAAACCAGAAGATGTGACTGTGTATCATCACCACCAGAATTACTGCTGACCACATTCCTCTTTAGTTTTGGGATACATGAAGCATTTTTTGTGTGTGATGGCGTATTCACTTAGAGCAGAGTAGCTGTCGGTTGGAGACCTCTGGAAGGGACTGAAGAGCAGTGGCTTAGCAATTTGTTTGCAACCCTGGAACTCTATGCCTTCCTAGGCACTGCTGCCCAGGGAGGTGGTGGAGTCACCATCACTGGAAGTGTTTAGGAGGAGACTTGATGGGGCGCTTGGTGCCATGGTTTAGTCGATTAGATGGTGTTGGGTGATGGGTTGGACGCGATGATCTTGAGGGTCTCTTCCAACCTGGTTTATTCTGTTCTAAATATAGCCCAGCAGAGAGAATAAACACTTCAACTGGTAGTATCCTGGAGTATTCAGAAAGTGAAGGAGGAAACTGTGATCACCAGATTCCAGCTGTCCTGTTTTCTAAATGAAGAAGCTTTTGCATACATATGTATTTTTCAGTGCAAGCTCAACTCTTTCTAGAACTATTTTGATTACAAATGCATTGTTTTGATCTCAGATCTAGAAACTGAGACACAGAGAAGTGAAGGCTGGAACACAGTCTGATATACTCTCTATAAGAAATAGAGAAATAAATTTATCCAGTCTAGTAAAATGAGCCAATGGCTGAAAGTTGAAGGCAGTAAAAGTCAAGAGATGACAGGGGCATAGTTTGAAATGCAACAGTAATTTGCTGCTAGAACAGGTTATTGAGGGATGCAGCAGATTCCCCTATAGCCTGAAGCCTTTAAATCAACTTTGGATTCCTTTCTCAGTCATTCCCAGCTTTCTGTGTTCAATGCAAAGGTTACTGGGTGATACTTGATGGCCTCTGTTGTGCAGAAGGTCAAACTAGATCATTATAATGATCTCCCTGGCACTAACATGAGGGTCTGTGAGCTGTAGCAGCTTTTATCATTTGAGTAACAGATTCAATTACTAGTGGTAATTGAGGACATGCAGAGCCAAATCTCAAATTGATTTTAAGTGATGGGGAGAGTAGATGTGTATGTGAGAGATACCTGGCTTCCCTAGTTTCTCTGTTACATCAACTTGGGTTCCCGTAGTCACTCTGCCTTTTAGTTGGCCTATTGCATCTCATGGATTCTCAGCATAAACCCAGGGTGAAACAGTAAAGGAAGGGATGACTCAAGGCAGATGACTGAAGAGAACAATATGTAGGAGATACTTGAATTGCTCTCGACTTTGGGCCCTTACAGCATTTCTGAATCTTTGGCATATAAATTGCATCAATTTAGAGCATCTCTCAGGCATCAGTAGATTGGGTAGAACACGTTCTAAGGAACTCTGAATGTTTATAAGTGGGAATGAATTACATTACCTTACAGATTGCCTCTGAATTTGGCCCAGATTCTTTCCTTTATTTTCTTTATGTCAGCTTTGTGCGTTGCCATTATGGTATTTTCAACAACTGGCCTGACAGCTAATGTGTTCTTTCTACCAACAGTAAATCAACCACATTGGACAACATTGTTCCATCTAGTTTCATAGTTTCAGTCAGGGTTGGAAGGGACCACAAGGATCATCTAGTTCCAACCCCCCTGCCATGGGCAGGGACACCCTACACTAGATCAGGCTGGCCAGAGCCTCATCCAGCCTGGGCTTAAACACCTCCAGGGACGGGGCCCCAGCCACCTCCCTGGACAACCCATTCCAGGGCTTCACCACTCTCATGGTGAAGAACTTCTTCCTCACATCCAGCCTGAATCTCCCCACCTCCAGCTTCATTCCATTCCCCCTAGTCCCCTATTCCCCTGATAGCCTGAAAAGTCCCTCCCCAGCCTTCCTGTAGGCCCCCTTCAGATACTGGAAGGCCACAATGAGGTCACCTCAGAGCCTTCTCTTCTCCAGACTGAACAGCCCCAACTCCTTCAGTCTGTCCTCATAGGAGAGGTGCTCCAGCCCTCTGATCATCCTCGTGGCCCTTCTCTGGACACCTTCCAGCACCTCCAGATCCCTTTTGTAAGAGGGGCTCCAGAACTGGATGCAGTACTCCAGGTAGGGTCTCACCAGGGCTGAGTGGAGGGGGAGAATCACCTCCCTTGACCTGCTGGCCACACTTCTCCTGATGCAGCCCAGGATCTGATTGCAGCCCGGAAAGCCAATCAGATACTGGGCTGCATCAGGAAAAGTGTACTTCTCTGTGTCCAGAGGATTCAGAATCCTATTACAGTTAGAGCAGTGTGCTAGTAGAAATGCATGTTAAGAAATGTTGTAAAAAGCGATGATTATTTGTGAGCTGCCTGATTTATTCTTTGCTCCTTGGCTAACTATGTTCTGAGTCTTGGTGAGAGTTAGCAGTGGGCTAGAAAACGTGATAATGTCTGTATGGCTTAGGAAGTCTTTTTGTTGTTGTTTTCATTTATGCTTGTTTGACCTCCCCACAATTCCTGCAACAAATGAAGTTTAGCATCTTTATTGATGATCTTGATAAGGAGACAGAGTGTATCATCAGTAAGTTCGCAGATGATGCCAAGATGGACATGGGTGGCAGCCCAGCTGAAGTGCCTCTACACCAGTACATGTGGCATAGGCAGCAAACAGGAGGATCTGGAAGGTACCCTGCTGCAGGAAACCTATGGTGTCGTGGCAATTATGGAAAGTTGGTGGGATGAATCCGATGATTGGAGTTTGGCTATCAATGGGTACAAGCTGTTCAGAAGGGACAGGAGGGAAAGAAGGGGTGGAGGTGGATATAGACCTAATGGAGCTGGTCTAGAGGGCCACAAAAATGACCAGGGAACTGGAATACCTCTCCTGTGAAGACAGGCTGAGGGAGCTGGGATTGTTCAGCCTGGAGAAGAGAAGGCTCAGGGGAGATATTCCAGGACCTGAAGGGGGCCTACACGAAGGATGGAGAGAGTCTCTTTGCAAAACCTTGTGGTGGTAGGACAAGGGGCAATGGTTTCAAAGTTGAGAAGATCAGATTTAGATTAGATGTCAGGAATAAGCTCTTTACCATGAGGAACAGGTTGCCCAGGGAGGTAGTTGAGGCCTCATGCCTGGAGATATTAAGATGAGGCTCCACAGGGCTCTGGGCAACCCTGATCTAGCTGAGGATGCCCCTGCTTACTTCAGAGGGAGTTGGACTAGATGACTTTTGGTGGTCCCTTCCAACCCAGACAGAAATATTTATCATGATTTAGAGAATTATCTTCTTTTCCTGATGTTGTCACTTCAGTATTTAAGACGCCATGGGGTAGGTAGAGCAAGGAATTCCTGACTGGTTTCTTCTGCCTTTTACTCTGTGGAATGAACTGAAGCAAAAAGTCACTGTTTTGTGTTATCTTTTTCTAATCTGAGGTTGGTAAGAAGCCTATAGAAGCTAATGAAAGATTTTCAGAGATAGAGTTGATGTCTTTTTTGCCTTTTAAATATTCTCTATGTGGTGGGAGCTATATAAATGCAAGCTACCCCCGTTATTTCCTCTCATATAAGGTTTTATATCGTGCTTCTCCAGAATCCTTATGTTCTCTTGAGTGATGAAACTGCAAATGTTCCATAAATGTCAGTGCAATTTATTACCATCTTTCGTTCCGAGCATCACAAAATGATTTGTGGATGCAGGTGTTGCTAATGATTTTCAACCTCACTCCTCAAAGATTGGGAAACATAATTGTCCCTGTTTCTGTAACAAGGATGAAGCACACTAACTAAACTGAAAGATACAGTTTCAGAGATGTCTGGGTTACTACTACATCATCTTTATACTTCTGTCTTCCACTTTTTCACTTATTTTTGTTTAGGGGAATCCACTGGCTACAAATTCTTTAACATGCAAAAGGCTTTTCTTTAAATAAAAAGGAGGTGATAAAGGAGAGATGAAAGAAATGCTTCTTGCAGTGTTTAACTGTGGATATTGCAGCTTGCTTTGTTGTCTAAAGGTTCTTAAACCACTTTTTAGTCTTAAAATGTACTTTAGCAGCTTCACTTGCAATATGTTTTGCCCAGGGAGGTGGTGGAGTCGCCATCCCTGGAGGTGTTCAAGAGGGGATTGGGCGTGGCACTTGGTGCCCTGGTCTAGTCATGAGGTCTGTGGTGACAGGTTGGACTCGATGATCTTTGAGGTCTCTTCCAGCCTTGGTGATTCTGTGATTCTGTGTTATAGGTTGTCTCTGATTTTGGTTCTGAAAAGTCCTTAGCTAATAGCAGACCTTATCTGTGACTCTTACCGTGGAAAGCTTGAGGGGAATGTTGTGGGGAAACATTTTTGGCCGTCTCTCAGACACTTCTTTGTTAGGCTTCCCAGTGAAGAAATTGATTTCTCAGGCAAAGCTATAAATTGAGGCATACTGCAGGGACCAGTGCTTAAGAATACAGAATCCTATAGACTTGACTGCTCACTGGTGAGGACAGTGGATCAAAGATGCTGGTGATAGGAATGACTATATCTGCAGAAAAAGGACAAGATTCCTTCTCTCTGCAGGACAGTGCTGAGGTAGTTGGTCCTGGTTGCACAGAGATGCAGATCTAGCTTTTTTTTTTGCCCCAGCAGCCTCTAATGGAGAAGATACTGTAGAACACTAGCTGCAAATTTAAAGTTTTCTTCCATTGGTTAAAAACTCTTGTGGGGAGGTTAGCTCAGCCATGTCAACTCTCTCTTGGGGCAAATCCTCTTAGGCCTTACTGTGTAAAGAGATGCAATTTGCAGCCACATACCGGTGGGAAAAAGTGGGATGGCTAACGTGGCCGATGTCAAATATGTTTTAGTACAGCTGTGGTTATGAGATTTTTCTTGTTGTCTTTTAAAGTGAAGCTGTACATATTTTGCTTGTGGCAGCTCTCTGAAGGTTCACTGGCTCACTTTATTTGATTTTGATTAAAATCGATGTTTCTGCCAGCCTTAGTGGTCTCGTGAGTGCGATATCTTGAGTTTGATTCCTTGATTTGAGCTCTTACCGAGTTGTGTGGCATGGAGAATCCCTACCTCCCTCTAGGAGGAAGGCAGAACTTCAAATCTTTGTGCAGCAACTCTGTTTAGGGGTGGGGTGAGCTTTGGCTCTGCAGGAGGTGCCTTTTACCATTAATTTGCTGTAGATATGCACCGGGTAGGTGTTCCCAGCAACCCAGGCTTCACAAACACAGAAGAGGCATGGTCAGCATGTCTCCCATCCCTTCCCTCATGATACTATTTAATGTTCATGTAGAAAGATCAAGTCTTGTGGACAACATGGGTTCATCCTGGGTTCATGTGGACCTTTGTGTTTCTCTGGAGGCTGAGAGGAAGAGGTACCAGGCAGTCCTTTTCTCCATCTAGCAGAGATGAAGATGGCAGATTGAGAAATTGTGATATGAGACTCAGTTCTGAACAGCAGAGAAAAGCGAGGCAGGGTTAATGCCTTAGATAAACTATCCAAAGGTTGGTGGAGTAATTAAAAGTGCACTGCCAGACCAAATAATTTGTTTAATCTTGAACAGGCAATGTTTGTAGATATTTAAATCATTTTAAGAGGGGGCTGTCCAGAGCCATGGCAGGATTCTGATCTATGCAGTGCTGTAGACAAACATCCATTTCCTTCCTTTGCTGCAACACTGCTGAGCTCTGTAGAAAATAAACACGGTCCTTTCAAACTGCATAGTTATTCAATTCAGCCTTTAGTGCTAGAGGTCACTTCTCTCCTTGCTTGCAGCTGCTGCTTCCTTGGTGCAGGTATTTGCTTTAATGTGGCTACCAGGTGAATCAGCATAGGGAAAGCAGCAGATCTGGCTGAATGCTGAGGCGTTTTTGTGTGCTTTTTTCTGCTTAGGGTTTGTGTGGGGTTTTTTGTATTTTTTTTTTTTTTTTTTCATCCTTGGGATCCCTGAGACATCTCAGCACACAGCCAAACAAGCACTAGTGCTGACACCTGAGAGGGAGTGGGAGTTACCCAGCCAAAGAAGGTGGCAGGGGCAGAGAGAACTTGCACTTTCGGCATCTTAAACTGGTATCAAAAGTACAGCCTGAGGTTTACGTGCCTGTTAATGTAAATTGAATAGTTTACTGGTTTCTGGCAGAATTTCTGTTTGGGTTCTCTGGGGTCTAGAGACAAATATGTCAGAAGTTTCACTGCAGTGATTGTCTTTCAGCTTCTCGTGTGGTTCTTTGCCAAATTAAATAGAGCCAGAAATCTCACCAACCAGCAGCTGTAGGGAGTTAGTCCCACCCTGATCCAGATTAGCTATGGCACATTCCTGTAACCAAAGGCTATGACATCTTAGTGTAGACAGCTGTTCTGATAAACCAATCTGGGAATCCTGCCCTGGTAGGAATGCTTGATGTGTATTGGTCACAAAAGTTGTTTGCAAAGTTATGCTGAGACAAACTATTAGCCTTGATAGCAGTTATGTGCTGTTGCCACTGTTGTGATGGCAATGCCACCTGGTTGCCAAAATTTTTGTTGAATCATTTTACTTTTGAAGTGGAATGAATCTCTATCTCTACCAGAGCTATACAGATACAGTGCTAGTACTCATCTCTGTGTTGCAGGGGAGTGCCTCTTTCCTTATGCACTGGAGTCTTGACACACAGAGACAACAGGTGCAGAGATGGACTGCTTGCTTCCTGTTATGAGCAACATTCTTTTTGCAAAGAGGATTTCTTCCCTGACAGTTTTTCTCTTGTGGTCTATGGTAGCATCATTCTTGATGGTGCTGGCTGAATAGTTGGTGGAAGTTAAGGTCAAGGATAATTGAAAATGATGGGAGCAGGGTAAGTGTGGAGAGGCAACTCCTGGCTGGCTGAACAGAGGTAAAATCTTATGATTGCTTGGAGTGCAAAGCTGGGTCAGCTTAGGTACCTGTATGGGTTGAGCACCAGATTTTGACTCTTAGAGATGGGGATTTGAGCACCATGTAAGGAAAAGAGCAAGGAAAAAAACAGGGATTGAGATTCTAGAACTTCGCCTGGGTTCAGAATGAGAATGAATAATTTCACTGCATAGAAATCCCATGATGATGGTGAGAGGTCTGGAGCACAAGCCCTATGAGGAGAGGCTGAGGGAGCTGGGGTTGCTTAGCCTGGAGAAGAGGAGGCTCAGGGGCAACCTTATTGCTGTCTACAACTACCTGAAGGGAGGTTGTAGCCATGTGGGGGTTGGTCTCTTTTCCCAGGCTACCAGAACAAGAGGACACAGTCTCAAGCTGCACCAGGGGAAGTTTAGGCTGGATGTTAGGAAGAAACTCTTCACAGAAAGAGTGATTGGTCATTGAAATGTGCTGCCCAGGGAGGTGGTGGAGTCACCATCACTGGAGGTGTTTGGGAAGAGACTGGATGGGGTGCTTGGTGCCATGGTTTAGTTGATTAGATGGTGTTGGGTGATAGGTTGGACTCAATGATCTTGAAGGTCTTTTACTTGGGAATCTCCTCCAAAAGACTATCCTTGAAGTGCTAAAATCCTCAAACTGTTGAAGACTGGGAATGTATTTGGAGGTAGTATTGAACACTTGACACAAGTCCAGGTTGTTTTACATCAGTTACTCATCAGTTACTTATCCACTGATGCTGTAACTCCATCATAAAAAAGCCACCAAGTTTGTCAAGTATGACTTGCCCTTGGTGAAGCCATGTTGGTTAGCACCTGAACAGTGCTTTGCTCAAAGGAGCTTTCAGTCCATTTTATGCCACTACTCACTATTCTAGTAATAATAATCATAAATCTGAATAGTAAAATGATTCTACTAAGATGTTTGCTCCTTTGCTGCTCCTTTGATTAAGGAAAGATTTAATGCTTTAATTTGAGCCATGTTTTGGTAATGAACAGAGCGCTTTGATTCACATGTTTATAAAGGGGTGCACTTCCTGAGCAGAGTGGAAAGCGTTCTTTGCTGGTAAAGGATGTTGAAAGTACAAACACTCCTACAGCTGATGGATTTGTTGCTGACTTGTATTTATCAGTGTATGTTAAGAGAAAAGAAAAATGTTGAGGTACTGTTCCACAAACACAGTAAATCGTATTCCTTCCCACAGTTCTGCTGAGATGGATGCAAAACCTGCAGCTTCATCTGAGTAATTGCTTGATGCTAGGACACCTTAGTGGCAGGATTTCTTTCTTGGTGTCGTGTGGTGTTGTTGGTTTTGTTTGTTGGCTTTTTTTTAACATTCATTCCTTTCCATTACATTTTTTTTTTGACTGTAATCAACTTCAAGCATTTTAGCATGATATTTATATTGCAAATAATATACATCTGAAATGAGATTTTACTGTATTATCCCATCATCTGAATTCCAGATACAACACTTCAAAACAAACACCAAGAAACTCCCTTGATGATTTGGTTCTCTAGTCTTCTGTGAAAGACTGATGACCAATTCTGATAGCAGAGACAGCACTGGTTGGGTGTCAGCGCTGTGCAGTGTCCCCAATATGACCTAGAGTTTAAAGTTGCTACTGTCACTGCAATGTGTTTCTTCTAAAACTTTTATTGTCAGCTAGCTACTGCAATTTCACATTCTAGCATCGTCCCTGAGAACAGCTAGGCTTAGCTTATCATCCTCTTGGCACAGGAAGGGATGTGGATTTTTAGCTCTGTAGGGTGCAATCAGAGCTGAGGAGCGCTGTTGTCCAGGAGCAGCACAGAAGTACTGAGTCTCGATCTGCTTTCAAAACCAACGTGAGACTCCCTGGCATGGCCGAAGCTCAAAGATAAGCATTTTCAGGGTTCTTAAAAGTAGGGGTGAGACTATTACAATTTGGAAGATCTAGAGACCATTATGGCTTGAAGCAGAAGGAAAGCTTTGAGTTGTTCTGTGAAAGACTGGCCATTATTGCCCCCTTTTTTTGAGAAGGTGCAGTCTTTCTGCCTTTTTCCCTTGTGCAAGGCAAGTTGATTCCTATAGGAGGAACAAGCCATAACCCTCCTCAAGTTTTGAGTCTAGCACTAGCCTGCACTCCATAAATTGGAAGGCTGGGAATCCTGGCTGGCCCTGCAGAAAATATATTGTGTTGTAGGCTCTTTGTGATCTTTTCCCCTCTGCACAGCTTCACAGAGCCGGACACAATCCAACCCATTATCCTTATGTGAGAGTTTTCATATTATACACTTGCAGACATTTCTATTAGCAATTCTGATTTGGAAAGGACAATTGAAGGCTGAAAGAATGACAAATGCAACCTGGATATGACTTTTTGATCCCAGAACCCAATTAAATTTGTGCTTTTAAAGTGCATGTGACTCTTGAGTTCAGCTCTAATACTAGACTTACATTATTTCCTGCAATGAAAGTCACTGCAGACAATTTCCAGAGGAGCATAATAATGATCCAGTAAAAGAAATGAATCCAGCTTGTGACTTTTTTTCCCCCTGCTAACAGAAATAAGGTAGAACCTATTTAGCTTTATATAGGCTATTCTTGTAATGTTTAGTAACTTTCCTACCATCAGTGACTTCCCCTCAACCCACTTGGATATCTTCTCCATTAGTGCTGCTGTTAGCTACATGGTGTTAGCATGTATTTGTCTTGACATGGCTGGTGCTGTTGCACTGCTACGTAGAATAGAGTGGAATTAACCAGGTTGGAAAAGACCTTTGAGATCATCAAGTCCAACCTATCATCCAACACTATCTAATCAACCAAACCATGGCACCAAGTGCCTCATCCAGTCTCCTTTTAAACACCTCCAGTGATGGTGACTCCACCATCTCCTTAAAAAAACCAAACCAACAGAACACAGATTGAAGGGAAACCTTCCTTTTCAAATATCCTATTCAGAGCTTCACTTTTCATGAATAATTAGTTTTCTATGAGCCCTGTGTTTCTTTATCTTTTCATTGTGTCAAAGTTCTCTGCCTAAAATAGTGCTTCAGCCTAACCAGTTGAGGTAAGGGAGAACTTCAAGCAGCACTAACCACTGTCTGGCTCAAAGCAGCCTTTGTGCTTATGAATAATTATTAGAGACATAAGTCTCAGACTAGCAGTGCTGTATCTGTATCTCATTCCTTTATGAGCTGTTGTCTCACAAGGAGATTATCTTCATTTTGTTGCTGGGAATTTGTGGCACCTTTTTCCCTTAGCTCTAGGACACATGCCAAAGATCAAAGCACATGTCCTTGGCCTCCGTTCTGTTTACCAAGCTCTTTGCTGTGAAGTTTGGAAGTTTCTTTGGGGAAAACCATAAAATAGTCTTAGGGACAAAATGACTACAAATTCCCTTTTCTATAGTAAGAAATCAAGGTAGTGTGAGAAGTCATGCTTCTGTGGACTGAGGTTTTTGGGTTTTCCCCCCCCCCCCTCTATTTTTTTCTTTTCCCTTCCCCCTCCTGTCTTTGCTCTTAATTTTAGGGGCACTGGCTACCTGTGACATTCATTAATAATGTCATTAAAATGGGCAAGAATCAGAAGTGCTTATGTTTTCTTGTGCTGTATGCCGTGGGCTGGTGTGAACATAAATGAGGTTGGGTTTTTCAGCTACCTGAGCAGTGCAACACATGTGGCATTCTTTTCCTACCTCCATGTGATTGGGAAACAAGATGAGTAAAGCTCTGTCTGGTGTGTATGTAGGTAAGTTCCAAAAATAGATGTGTCTTCATATTCTCTTTCATTTGAATATGAGTTGCAGTTTTGTTTTCAGCCTTTGGTTGCTGTCATTTGAATGTGTTCTCAGATAAAGCTAATGTAGTTGTGAAGTAGAAGCAGATTCACTTTTACTTCTTCCTAGACTTTTTCCCCTCCTCAATCTGAGCTCTGTCCAGAGACAGAGTTGAGGGAAGAATCCATGGTAATGTAGTTTCTGGATTATCCTGGATTTGAGATAGCCACAGACACAGGGGGATGAATGCTGTCGAGAACAAGTTTCATCTTAGATGAATGTTAACCGAAGAGGAAAATTGCTGTGAAGAAAAAGAACTGCTGCCACAAAATCAAAATACATCCTTTGTGAAGCCTTTGAGAAAGCCCTTCTTGCACAGAAAGAGTCATCTATGAATCAAAAAGATATCCATTAATTCTTGTTATCCCTTCTCCATTTCACATTAGAACGTACCTCGGCTGTCATGGTCATCATCATTATTCTTTTTTCTGCTGTCTTGACTGAATACAGAGTATGACTCTGATGTGGTCAGTTTGATTCTCATTTCTGAGGCTGAGGGGGAGAGGTGCTCATGTGTGCCCAAAATGGAAAAGCAAAACATCCCTCCACCTGAACCTGGTGATTCACTGAGGTCTCGGAGCAATGCTTTCTCTGCAAGCAGCTAACTTACTCAAACTAGTGCCGATTTACTGAGTAAACCTCTCCTGCATGATGTAAATCTTATTATATCTCTTAGCATTGCTAAATAGAGGGAAACCAGCAGAGCAAAAACTTGACCCCTAAACCCTGTCTTCTTTTATTCTTTTTCACTTCTTTTTCAATTGAAGCCATTTTGGTAGTTGACTGCTTTGCACCTGGAAAGACCGGTACTTGTCCCTCTGTGACCCCTCCATTCAGAGTGAAGCACCAGTCACAAAACTGCTCTGTACCTCTTCATCTGCCTTTTTTCAGACTCTCTGGAGAGCAGCACTACTCTGGTGCTGGTTTGAGCTGTAGTTCCCACCTGGGCAACAAATCTCTGGGTGTGGTATGTTGAGCTTGCAGAGCTGGTCTCCTGCAATGACATCTGGGACAGGATAAGTTGAAATGGATGCCTCAGTGAAATTGTTATTACTGTCACAGATGCAGAAAAGTATACATACAGTAATGGATTAGACAAAATGTACTGTTTAAAGACCATATTAATGAATTCCTCCAGGAGGGCTTTATTTTTTTTATGGAGAATGCTATCCAAGCAAGAAAGATCTCTTCTTCCTTAGTCCTACAGCACAGCTGAATATGAATTTGGAACTCCAGTCTGTTTTGTGTTGCTTTCCAAGTCAAATACCTGGAAAAATAACTATCACACTATTTTCCATCAAGATAGTCATGTTTCTACGCACACACATTGAGTAGGCCACACATTGAGTACCTGAGAACCGGTTTAGGAACTCGGTTTAGGAACTCGGTTTAGGAAAGATGTTGAGTTGCTGGAATGTGTCCAGAGAAGGGCAACAAAGCTGGGGAGGGGGTTGGAGCACAAGCCCTATGAGGGAGCTGGGGTTGCTTAGCCTGGAGAAAAGGAGGCTCAGGGGAGACCTTATTGCTGTCTACAGCTACCTGAAGGGAGATTGGAGCCAGGTGGGAGTTGGTCTCTTTTCCCAGGCAACCAGCACCAGAACAAGAGGACACAGTCTCAAGCTGTGCCATGGGAGGATTAGGCTGGATGCTAGGAAGAAGTTCTTCATAGAAAGAGTGATTGGCTATTGGAATGGGCTGCCCAGGGAGGTGGTGGAGTCACCATCACTGGAAGTGTTTAGGAAGAGACTGGCTGAGGCACTTGGTGCCATGGTTTAGTTGATTAGATGGTGTTGGGTGATAGGTTGGACTCAATCTCTGAGGTCTTTTCCAACCTGGCTAATTCTATTCTATTCTAAGCAAATAGTCTTTGAAGTCTTAAATTATACTCTGAAATCATAGCAATATTCTAAACTAATTCACATTTTATTTTCCCCAAAGTAAATACAAGGTATTTCCTTTGTTCTGTTAAATGTAGTCCTGTGGAACTTTCAGTCTTTTAAGGCAGAGCAGACACTTTGCCTGGAGTGATATAGGCCAAATGGCCTTGATGTTAGTGATCCAGAACTTCATACATTGTGCTTCTTTTTCATCAATCTGCTACCAGCTCTGTGTCTGAAAGTCCTCTCTGATCATCGATGCTTATTGAAAGAAAATGATGTGCAACGTGTCTCATTCTGGATATTTACATTCTAAGGAATGCATCTTGGAGGAAGAGGTGATCCCTTCTTTACAAAGGATTTTTGATCCCTAGGATCATGATTAATGGGGAGGGGGGGAAGTCTGTGTTTACTTTAATGTCCTCTTTCTTTGAACAAAAGGATCCACAGTTACAGCTTTGCTAGAAATGAACAGATCACAAAGGGGAGAGTCAGAAAGTGACTTGGTCCCTGTTTCTGGGAATGCATTTCAGATATTCAGAATGTTTGTTACAGTAATTTTAAAAGTTGATTATGAGTTTTTCCCCAGGTCATACCTGGAAATGGGTGTTTATTCCTGCATGGAGGAAATGACCAAGAAACAGAGTATCCCTTTGAAATGTTTTGTAAGCAAACGATCAACAGCCTTCAATTCTGTTTTGATACAAGATGCTGAATGGTGCTCTCCCTTGCATATGCACAGGGGCTCACACATGCAATTCTTGTCAGGTTGTCCATTTGTGGAGAGAAAAGCTGTCTTTGTAGTCTACACAGTGCCTTTAACCTCTGTGTTGTCAAGATGGAGTTATACCCAAGGTATCAGATTTCCTGTTTGCTGTTTTAGTTTCTCAATATGTAAGCATCTTAAACTGAGGGGCCCAGAACTGGACACAGTACTCAAGGTGTGGCCTAACCAATGCAGAGTACAGGGGCACAATGACTTCCCTGCTCCTGCTGGCCACACTCCCTAATGCAGGCCAGGATGCCATTGGCCTTCTTGGCCACCTGGGCACACTGCTGGCTCATGTTTAGGCAGCTGTCAACCAGCACCCCTAGGTCCCTCTCTGTTTGGGAGCTCTCCAGCCACTTTGACCCCAGCCTGTATCTCTGCATGGGGTTGTTGTGGCCAAAGTGCAGCACCTGGCACTTGGATTTGTTGAATGCCATCATACTGGACTCTGCCCATCTGTCCAGTCGGTCGAGGTCCCTCTGCAAGTGATAGGCATTTGGTGAAGTGTTTGTGCATGAGAAAGGTATGCTCAATACTATAAAAGCTCAGTTACATTTTGAGGGGTTGCAGTCTGAACAGCATCTGTGCTGTATGATACTGAAGGTGTGCCTGGTGTAAACCTTTGCTTCCCTCTGAGAGTTCAATGCTATTAGATAATTAACATAGAGCACGTTAGCACAACTCTCTCATGTCATGCTAGAGTACCATTCCAATTGTAGCTTAGCATTAAGTGGTCTTTAATCTGTATCTGCCTTCAGTCCAAAGATATTGTATAAATAGGCACAACTTAATGGCATGAAGAAGGCTGAGTCCCCTGCATGGTCGAATCTCACTACAATGCTTAAGAATCATCATGAGAATAAAAACTTGAGGTTTGAGAGGTGGTGTGTTTTGTAGACCTGTTCAAAAATGATGTATCATCACTGACCTGAGATCTTCTTTACTAGTATCCCATTGTGCTTGGGAGCAAAAGCTTCATATCCTATTAGCCATCTACTGAACAATGTTTGCTTCCTTCCCCTCACCCATTGCCAGTGATCTGTATGAAAATACAGAAGGCTAGGTTGTAGTGATGGGTTTGGTGTGGGTTTCTTTTTTTTTTACTTGTTCATTTTCCCATGGAATTTTAAAAGAGTAAAGTATCCAACTCCTATTTGAGCCTTGGTGGAAACTGGCTGGCTGATTCCATTCTGACACTAATACACCATGAATCCTAAACTGTACCTCTGTGTGTGTATTTCTGCAAGTAGTACAATTCTTTCAAAAAGCAAAGCAGGAATTTGCTGAGCTCTGCTCAGCCCTGGTGAGACCCCACCTGGAGTACTGCATCTGGTTCTGGAGCCCCTATTACAAGAGGGATATGGAGGTGCTGGAAGGTGTCCAGAGAAGGGCCACGAGGATGATCAGAGGGCTGCAGCACCTCTCCTATGAGGACAGACTGAAGGAGTTGGGGCTGTTCAGTCTGGAGAAGAGAAGGCTCCGAGGTGACCTCATTGTGGCCTTCCAGTATCTGAAGGGGGCCTACAAGAAGGCTGGGGAGGAACTTCTCAGGCTATCAGGTAGTGATAGGACTAGGGGGAATGGAATGAAGCTGGAGGTGGGGAGATTTAGGCTGGACATGAGGAGGAAGTTCTTCCCCATGAGAGTGGTGAAGCCCTGGAATGGGTTGTCCAGGGAGGTGGTTGAGGCCCCGTCCCTGGAGGTGTTTAAGGCCAGGCTGGATGAGGCTCTGGCCAGCCTGATCTAGTGTAGGGTGTCCCTGCCCATGGCAGGGGGGTTGGAACTAGATGATCCTTGTGGTCCCTTCCAACCCTGACTGACACTATGAAACTCTTCCTTTGGAGTTGTTTCAGGGTACAGGTACCGCAAACAGGCAGGAGCAAGGGTTCACCAGCTTTATATTGCTGTTAGTGATGCTGGCACTGGGAGCAGTATTTGGACACACAGGAGACCTGCTTGGGCAGCATTTACATACAGTTCTTTAGAGCCAGTGCAGCAGTTTGGAAAAATTGAGATTCCCTTTTTGAGCAAAGATGCAGTGGTTCCAAATACCCAATTGTGTGCTTAAGGGCCTCTGTTGTGCTCAGTTTGGGTGGTAAGTCACATTGGAGCCAAACATAGAAACTCAGCAGTTTCTGTAGAGCTGCCTGTATAGTGGGATGCCACACAAGTAGCCTCAGCAAAATCTGGCCTTCATTGCTAAGAGTGGTACCAGGAACAAATGTTTAGTTTTCTACATGCATCTTCATCTTTTGGTAAACAAAAAATATAGTAATGGAAATCTGTATGTCTTCCTTGTGAAATCTCTGCCTTTATAACTATCTCCCCATACTATAGAGCAAAGCTAACAAAGAGGGTTTATGAGACAAATGGTGTTTTCTGAAACCAGACCAAATAAATAGTTGTGCAGCCAGAATATGATTTGCAAGCAGTATTAGAACAAAGACAATAAATTAGAATGACATTTCACTAGGAGAACTCAGTTTAACAGTGGTACTTTTCTGCATTTAGAGGGGGAAAAAAAAAAGCAAAGGAATGGGAGGCCTTAAAACCTAAATACTGCAATCTAGACAGCAGCCTGCAGAATCCAATCTTCCTGAAGAAAATAACTTTTAGTATTTCAATAAATTATTTCTAAATTAAGACTTTTCTGTAACTTTATCTTTCTTGGTCCCCAGGAATTAATAAGTTAGCAGTTCTGAAATGCAGGGCATATTAAAAATGCAGCTTTACAAATAAGGAACCTCTACAAGAAAAACCATTAGATTCCACTATCGCTCTGTATGCTGATTTTAGGAAGGGCAATGAGGCTGGTGAGAGGCCTTGAGCACAAGCCCTGTGAGGAGAGGCTGAGGGAGCTGGGGCTGCTTAGCCTGAAGAAGAGGAGGCTCAGGGGAGACCTTATTGCTCTCCACAGCTACCTGAAAGGAGGTTGTAGCCAGGTGGGAGTTGGTCTCTTCTCCCAGGCAGCCAGCACCAGACCAAGAGGACACAGTCTCAAGCTGCAGCAGGGGAGGCTTAGGCTGGAGGTGAGGAGAAAGTTCTTCACTGAGAGAGTCCTTCCCCATTGGAATGTACTGCCCAGGGAGGTGGTGGAGTCCCCATCCCTGGAGGTGTTCAACAGGGGATTGGACATGGCACTTGGTGCTGTGGTTTAGTCATGAGGTCTGTGGTGACAGGTTGGACTTGGTGAGCTTTGAGGTCTCGTCCAACCTTGGTGATTCTGTGGATGCTGTTTCGTCCAGTAGTTTTGAATTTCTTTTATTTCAGTTTGTAAACTTTGTGGGGCAGAATCATCTTATTTTGAGCTTGTGCAGAAAGCAGGATTTTGGCTTGGACTTCTCAGTGCTACTAGGAAAAAGCCCCACAAACCAAAAACATGTTTTAGAAGGAAAGAGGAATTGCCAAGAGTGTGAGAAGTAATGTGGATTAGAAGTGGAACTTAAACATAGCACAGTTCAAACTATTCAGACTTTGGTCCTTCTAGCTCAAATGTTAGGTGGCAACTACTGTGAAGAGCAGCTAAGAATCAATTTTATGAATGTTTCCTAAGCATGTTATAAAGCTACAAATACAATTACTATAATAAAGTAAGGAAATGTGACTTTAGAGTATATTTGTAAGAAATAATAGAATAGAATTAACCAGGTTGGAAGAAACCTTTGAGATCTCAAGTCCGGCCTATCATCCAACATCTAATCAACTAAGCCATGGCACCAAACACCTCATCCAGTCTCTTTCTAAACACCTCCAGTGATGGTGTCTCCACCACCTCCCTGGGCAGCCTGTTCCAATGGGCAATCTCTCTTTCTATGAAGAACTTCTTCCTAACATCAGCCTAAACCTCCCCCTGGCACAGCTTGAGACTGTGTCCTCTTGTTCTGGTGCTGGTTGCCTGGGAGAAGAGACCACCCCCCACCTGGCTACGACCTCCCTTCAGGTAGTTGTAGAGAGCAATAAGGTCTCCCCTGAGCCTCCTCTTCTCCAGGCTAAGCAACCCCAGCTCCCTCAGCCTCTCCTCATGGGGCTTGTGCTCCAAACCCCTCCCCAGCTTTGTTGCCCTTCTCTGGACACGTTCCAGCAACTCAACTTTCTTCCTAAACTGAGGGGCCCTGAACTGGACACAGTAAATGGGCAGTAACACAGCAACCAAATGGGTTACTGAATGATTGGTATTAACCAGCAACTGGTATAATTCTTAAGCACTTCCTAGTATAATTTGATGAATTTTTTATTTTTTTTGTACTTTCTATGCTCATTTGCTTTCAAGTTGTGATATTACTTCCAAATACTTGTAAATGTAGGCAGGGGAGTGTGATTTGTATTGGAAAAGAATAAAGGGAGTCTTACAGATCTGCTGAAGCACTAAATTTTAATACATCCTTGTGAAATCATAAACTTCTGTAATATAGACATCTTTCAAGCTTTTTTTCCCCTTACTTATCTTATTTTGGGCAAACTTTTCTTTCCTGTGACTTCCTTGAGGAAGGAAAATAGTTAACAGAGGATGACATCTTTTCTGTGCATTTTCACAGCAGGACGAAATTCCTGCTTTACTCTGTTGTAGACTTTGCACTGCCTTTCAGGATTTGGATCAGACCTGTAAATCTCTGCTCACTTCTGTAGGCTATTTGAGGCATTGCTATAGAAATGTGTTTCTCCCATTACTGTTCAGTTGTTAGGATTCAGGGTATTTACTGAGGGAAATATTTAGTGGTACTTTCTTGCAAACTTACTCCTCTGTGGGTCATTGTCTGCACTCATTATTAGAGAGGGCAGGGGAGGAAGAGTTCTGAGCATCAGTGGTGGTATCCAGACTGAAGCTCTTTACAGAGAATTAGGGTGGTAGGGGTTGGAAGCGACCTCTGCATCTCATTTAGTCCTGCCCCTCTGCTAAAGCAGATTTTCTGCAACTATAGGAGACATCATTGATTCCAGATGCCTTGTCCCAGACCAGGAGCATGTGTGCCTGTAAGAGGCAGGAATGTTTCTCTCAATCACTACCACATCCTTGAAACTTTGTTTCTGCTAGTGCTCCCAGCTCCATATTAGGCATTACTAAGCTTGTCAGGTCAAAGGGCAGGCTTACCAAACACATTAGTACAGAAGTCCAATTCCAGCTTTTGGAAGTTCTTTCCTTATCAGTGCCTTATTTTACCTTCTCTCGGTAATAGCAAAGTGGTGGTCTGAAAGCGAAGGAATGTGACCCTATTCATAACAGGGTATTTTTTGTCTGTTTCTCTTTTCAAATGTATCCTTTTGCCAGGCAAGTGAGAGAAAAAGATGACTCTGCCATTGTGCACCCAATATGAAAATAGTTCAATAAAATGATTCCTCAGTTCTAAAAATGTATTGCTGGCCATTTATGTAATACAATTCCTCAAGCTTGAGACAAGAATCATGGTTAAAGTATGAAGAGCTAGCTTCTCAAAATTGGAGATGCCTGACTGTGGCATTCCTCACACTGGCCAGAACTTGATCACAAGTAATACCTTGTATTAAAGCAGGTGTATTAGATACAGATGCCACAGATGTTTGAGGTGTATATGTTTACAATTTAAGTAATACATTAGTGCATGGCCCAGCTGTCAGCATCTGGCTTTAATTCTCCTGAAGGAACTGTTCTACTGCCCTAATAAAAGGGAACTAAAAATACAATGGAGCTAGTATTTAACTGTAGGTTGGCTGCTGAGTGGAAGAAATATTCATGTGCTTTTAATATCACTTAAGGAAAACATTATCAAAGGTTTTTAAGATGACTGTACATCTTTCTACCTAATTATTATTTGATGAGGCTAGAAGGAAAGATTCTGTTTAGACTGGAAGGGTGTTAGTCCATAAGAACAGAGGAAATGAGAAGGGGTAATTTTGCCTCCTGTAACACTTCCTTTCATATCACCATCAATGATTCTTTTTGCCACAGTGAGAAACAGTTTTCCTTATATTAAAGTAGGACTCTTTCTTTAACTCTTGGCTCCCACTGATACTCTGTCATGAGGGGCTGTATTCCTAAATGGCAGTGGTGAGTGTGTGTGCTTCTTGGAGAGTATTTTTTTTTTGAGGGCTGCCTTAAAACACAGGTTGATGCTGTTCAGAACTGTTGTGGACACCTGGTTTTGGTTATATATATATCACATAAATGAAGTTATAACAAGGTTTGCCCATGAATCAATGAAGACTTCTGTTGTATCTTGTAATGAGTGAATTTGCCTAATTGGTGTTGCAAACATCTTACTTGTGATAGGTCTGTGCTGCACTTCAGTGAAATATTAATAGCTCTAGAAAAGAAAAATGTTGCAATTTCTTTTTCCAAATATCAAACAACTTGCATGTCTTTTGATTAGGATATTGCTTTGCTAATTTGTTTTGTGCTGGTTTTTGGTTTGTCTCTGCCAGGAGAATGAGAGCTTTCTAAGCCTTATTAAGTCCTAGCGTGTCACACCAATAGGGTGGTGGTCAGTGGTAGCTTTGCCTTGCTTCATCTCAAACTGCAAGGGGGTTACTAAAAATCCATACTAGGTATGATTAATTAAGTCCTTGAACATGTGAATGTGAGAGTTCAGCTTGAAATTCTACAGTAGTGCAGGGATGTTCCTTAAATAGCACTATAGAGCCTCCTAAGTTAAGGGTTTGTTCAGCCTTTCATTGTTCTAAGGAATCTGCAATTGTAGCATTGGTTTGTGCATGAATGTATATTATAAAACCAGTTTTTGTAGGTGCATAATGTTTGGGGAGCAGTGTTTTGCATAGTTCAAACTCAGCATTGTACTTTCATTCTTTAGCATTTGAGTAAAACGTAAGCAAAGAGTGCAAGTCTGTCAGAAATTAACTCCTTGTGATCCATCTTGCAGCTAAGCAATTGGATGCTCTCCTTTCCTTCTGTGCTGAAGTATTTTCTTTAACAATTTTGCCTGAAGTCCTCAGAACACCCATTCCAAAGAATCAGTGCATCCCCAAGCCCTTTCACAGCAGCAAGTACAAACTCCTAACAGCTCGACTGTATGCCAGGCTTTTCAGTCGCCTCATAAATGCTAAGCTAAACCCAATATGAATTCATCCATCACTTGGGGAAAGATGCTCAAACTTCTCTGTTGAAGCTTCCCTCATATACCTTTGCCTTTGGAACAGTTCTTATTATAAGCCATCTTTAAAATTTAAATTCAAGGTAAATTTTATAGTTAGTCAAATAAGTTTTTAGGGGAAAAAAAATCATAGTCTTATTGGAGTCTGATCCCCTAAAATGAGATGTAAAGTACACACTGAATTCTTCCACTTTGCTTTGAATTTTTGAGACATCAAGGTGCACTTGGTTCTTGTTCCCAGGCTTTTGTGTACAACGTGAGGGCTGGAAGTATGCTTTAGAGAGTTAAAGATGGCATTTTTAGATGATCATCTGTTTGGAGGAGCTGAGGGTTTAAATAAAACCTCAAATATGAGAAAATCAGAACTGTCAATGTTGTCATTACCTGACTGGAGTTCAGATCAGCAGTGCTTGAAAAGTTGTCATCTAATGGTTACAAGAAGTCCTGTGACACAGAGCAGTTTTCTCATAGACAGGCATGTATTAGGTTGATGTAACAAAATTGCTACCTGCAGAAAGATAGGCAGAACTGTACTTTCTTTCCTCATATTAACCTCACTTGCAATGAGGCAAGGAGACCATGCTAATTGCGAGGGTAAGGAATACTGAGCTATTATCCTGGAGAGGAAAAAGAGTATGTGTGTACTGAGACCAAACCAAGTTAAGGCATCCAACTGCCTCAAGTTGTGCTAAGGGAGATTCAGGTTGGATAGTAGGAAAAAATTGTGCACAGAATTTTTCTGGGCATTGGAACAGGCTGCCCAGGGAGGTAGGAATTTAAAAGACGTGGAGTTGGTGCTTAGGAACATGGTTTAGTGGTACAGTTACAGCGAATGTGAGCGGTTGGATGTGATCATCTTGAAGGTCTGTTCCAACCTCTATGATTCTGTGATTCTACAACAACTGGCCTGGATTTTAGCACTTTTATAAACAAACATATGCAAGTCTAGTTTTGCTAGAGTCCCCTTCAGAGGCTTCATTCTTCTTTCAGGCCATTACTTCAATTCAGTCAGAGAACGTAATTCAGCTTCTCAAAATTTCTTCTGTCTGTATGTGTGCATTGGTTGGAAAAACCACGTTTGACCTGTCAGTATGAGTCAAAAGTAGTTTTGGTGCATGCTTGGGCAAAAGAATGTCTAGTACTTGGCTGAGCTTGACTGGACAGAAGAGCTTTTACTTTCTTTACTTACATGGAGACCTGGCACCCACTTCCAAGGGCTGCTGGGGTCAGTGTTTTCACACACGTTTGCAGACTGTTCTTCTCCTGTAGCACAGGAATACTTGTGATCTGTTTAAAATGTGAAAGATTCCTACTGTTAATTGGAGAATGTGCCTAGGGATGTGTACACTCCTAAACCCTGCTCCTGTTGCAGGTGAGTGCTTCAGAAAAGTGAAGGTAGTGCAATTAATCACCACTATAATTGATAGGCAGAGTAAGTGAAGTGTCTCTCATCTTATCATCAGCTTGGCCCAATCCAGAATTTGAACTTCAGCTTAGGGCATTCAGTTTGGACCTTCAATCAAAGAACTGTTGTTCTTGTCTCTTACAGTCCTTCCTTTTCTAAGATGTTCCTGTTTAATGTGTCCTGGCTGTGTACAGATGACCTGTGAGGAGCAGGAAATAATCAGAAGTCCTTGAGATGCTCTGTTATGCTTTATTTCAAAGAACTGATGTGTGCAGGATGCCTTCTGAATGTCTCTGACCACCTCCTCTCATTTCTGAGCCCTCTATGGCAGACCTTTTGTCATGATTTTCTGTAAGAACAGAGAAGCTATTGGCAAACCTTATGTCCCTTTAGTATCTGTTTGAACACATTTAAGACAAAACAGGGAAATAATATTTATGTAGCATGATCATGAAATCATTAGCAAGCTGGCTGGCAAATCAGATTATTTTTTTAAATGGAAATTTAATTAAGAAATGACATAGAGATTACACAGGAGTAGTGTGGTCTCTTCTCTTCCTCCTCAACAGTTGTTCATTATGAACCTGAGTAAATATTAGATATTTATCAAAGAGGATGTTGAATATTTAAAATTTCCTGTAAGAGAGAGATATTCCTAGCTGCTAGGTTTCTGCTTGATGTTGGATTAGAAGGACAAGTTTTTCTCTTGTTTAGGAGTCAACTTGTAACGGGCAAGCACTGAACTCTCTGAAACAAGACTTTGCCATTGTAATAGCTCCAGTCTGGGAGTGAATTTTGCTCGAGTAAATTTTCTAAGGTTTCAGATGTATTGTCTCTCCTTCTGCTAATGTTACATTATCCTTCCCATCATTTTTCTGTTCTCTAGGGAAGAAGCTGCAGGTGATTCCTACAGTTCTTAGCCATGAAACAGTTGCTCTCGGAGGGCTGGAGTCTTCCCATTGCTCCTAGATTAACAGGTTTTGGTGAAAATACAGACCTAAAGTCTTGTGCCTGGGACAATAAAAGATTCTGGAGCCAAAAGGAAATTTATTATTAGATCTTGTGTCAGATTTGTAGCTGTGCCACCAGCTGGAAGGGACTTTGAGGTGTGCAGCACAAGAAACAGCTCATGCTGAAGCTACACTGGCAAAGTAGAATCGGTTGTGTTACGTGTGATGTCTTCAGCAAAGGTGATGTCTGTTAGCTTTTTTTTTTTTCCCCTCTCTTTAACTTCAGAAGACACACGCAAGGTATTTGTCATTTTGAATGCATTAGGAAGCAGTCAAAACAGTGACAGCTAGGTCAGAAAAACAGACACATTCCTCCACTGTAATTGCATATGATCATACTTTCCATTGTTGTTATTTTAAAGGAAATTATACTGATTTAAAATTAGCTTTTGATTTGTCCTCTCTTCAAGCACCACGCTCGTTTAGTAGCAACCCAGCAAACGCATTGCTGTTCGGCAGCATAACTGTATAAATCAAACCCTAATATTTGCTACCACCTTATAAAAGGAAAAAGAAGCTGCTGACACATTAAAGAGATGCTCAATGAGCCTTATTGATGTCTCGTTCTAATTAAATACAAGATAAATGCTCAGTAATTGCACCTTTCATTAAAATGTGAATGTGTGATTTGCAAGTTTCCTGGTGGCTGCCCTTTAAAAATAATCTGAAAATATTTTCAACTGGTGGCATTAAATCAGTATAGCTTCGGAATGTATTGATAGCTCAACGAGCTGCTGGCATTTGCTTTGGATAAATTGTCCTTCATGTGCGAAGCCAACCGGCTGCTCGGCTATAGAATTCTTCCTCATGGGAAAGCATGCGATGAGGTTCTTGGTATCGAATGGAACGTTTCACTGTGACTTGTGCTTGGGATCTTTGTGTGTGGACTGGAATTGCTTCACAGCAGATGGATCATTTGGTGACAACCGTGCCAATTTACAATACAATACACCAGGTTGGAAGAGACCTTCAAGATCATCACGTCCAACCCATCAACCAATCCAACCCACCTAAATACAATACAGTACAATACAACCCACCTAAACAACTAAAAAACTAAACCGTGGCACCAAGCACCCCATCAAGCCTCTTCTTGAACACCTCCAATGAAGGTGACTCCACCACTTCCACAGGCAGCTGATTCCAGTGGGCAATCACTCTCTCGGTATAGAACTTCTTCCTAAGATCCAGTCTAAACCTGCCCTGGTGCAGCCTGAGACTGTGTCCTCTTGTTCTGGTACTGGCTGCCTGGGAGAAGAGACCAACCTCTGCCTGGCTACAACCTCCCTTCAGGTAGTTGTAGAGAGCGATAAGGTCACCCCTCAGTCTCCTCCTCTCCAGGCTAAGCAACCCCAGCTCCCTCAGCCCATTCTTTACATCCATCTCATCGACAAGGTAGAGCACCTACTTTCTGCTGCGGACGTGGGTCTGAGAAGTTGCATGTCACAAAATGGAGCTGGCCCCCTGATTAATTTTGATGGTTTTGAAATTAATAAGTATTAAACTTGTGCAGGTGTGTGTTATGCCTTCTATGAAAGCCCAACACTCTTCTGTGAGAGCAGATAGGGGAAAATTTACATTCTTGCCTGCTTTAAATTAGGATCTGTGTTAGCGATTTGGACTATCGTGTTATGAGAGCATCGATTTCATCTGTTCCAATGATTCCTTTTAATGAAATTGTTCAAGGCTCAGTTGACCACAGAGGAGAGGCTGTTCTCTGCATTATTGGAGCCAAGTTAAGGTCACAGCTCTGGCTCTTCCATCATGAGAACTGTTCAATGGAAAACATGGACAAGACCAGAGACCAATTTTCAGTTAATTCCATGATTGCTCTGAAAGCAGTGGTGAAAAGCACAGGAGTTAATGACTCTCTCCATTACTTACCACTCAGTAAGCCAATAAAAAACTTTCTGATTTTCACTGAAGCCTTTTTTATTTTTTTTTAACTGCCCCAGAATAGACTGTTTCAGCTCAGAAAGAAGCCTGCCTCTAATGGGAGAAAACATCGAGTGGTTGAAAGACTGACTCTCCGTCTTGCTGTTCTCCTGCCTGACAGTGGCCTCAAGGAAGTCACTTCATCTTTACTTTTGTCTTCTCATTTGAAAAGATATTTTCCTATTTTGTGAGGATTCTGGCTTCAGGTGTTCAAGCTGCCCAAGAAAACAGAAGTGCAGTTAACTATGAAGTATTGCTGTTGGCTACCACAATTGAAATGTTTTCTGTTCCTTAATGTAGTTGTTATACTCAAAAAATCAAACCAAAATAACTGACAAAAGCCAACCCAAAACACCACCACCAACACCCACCAAAAGAACTAACCAAAAAAAAAAAAAGGCCAGTCCAGATCTTCTGTATCTTGATATGATGTACCTGGCATAGGGTCCTTTAAAAGAAAGACAGGAAGCCTACACAAGTACGGGAATGATGTAGATAAGCCGGTATCTAAAATGGCAAGGAAATATTTCTCTTCCTGTTAGATATCTGTGTATATTGCATACAGCAACATATTTCCAATTCAACAGGTTTTGCCATATGTATGGATTTAAATAGTCAGTATCTGTAGCAACTGTAAAAAAGATGTGAGCATGTGTGTGCTTGGAGGTGTTTAGGAAGAGAGTGGATGGGGTGCTTGGTGCCATGGTTTAGTTGATTACATGGTGTTGGATGATAGGTTGGACTTGATGATCTCAAAGATCTTTTCCAACCTGGTCAATTCTATTCTAATATACAGATAAGGTTTAGTGGATAGAATAGTAATTGCATGGGTACAATAATATGTTTCATGTTCAGGATATTCTGGAGCGACATTTCCCACTTCAAAGGCATTTTCATAAAGATACTCATGGTGTAGTAGCCTATGTGGCAACCTCAGAAAGCCTGTCTTCTAGGGCATCCTTTTTGCATTCCCACTGATAGAAAGCTAATTTCTTTGGTATTATGTAAACAGTGAAAGCTGCAATTCAGAGTGCTTTGTCTGGCACAGAAAAGGCAAATGATAGCACTAATGCTTACCTCTTATATACCACATCTCAAACCATTTGATAATGGTACCAAGGAATACCAATTCTTTATGTGTTATGATGGGAGTCCTGGCTGCTTCTGAGGTCTTGGAGGACTGCCACATTGTATTCAAGGATAAAATTGAGGCACCTAAATTTAGGGCTTTAACAAAGTGAAAAAGACAAGAACATAATCCAGGACTATATGTTTCCAGCAGATAAAATTAGTTTCCAAATGCACCCGCGTTGCATTCTGACTTTATTATGCTATTGGCATGGGTGGAGTTTAAATAGCCCTTTCTGTGTAGGATGGATGGACTGTCATTCTGACTCTCACTTCCAGGTACAGCACTGGCAGTGATGACTGGTTTTTGTTGGTGGTCATAGCTGGCACATGGGAGCTCAAGTGGGCTCATCTGACAGTCCTGTCTTCCCTTCTCCCAGCGTTTGTGTAGTAGCTTAGGGCTTCTGTATCATTTGTGTCTTGATCTATTCTGATGAGAAAAGTGTCTCTACAAAAATTCCTTTGGGAAATATACTGAAATGTTGGGAAAGCAGAAAGTGAAGGGATCATCTTACCTTTGCATGCATTTCACTCTGAGGAATGTGCAGCTTTAACACCTGTATGGGAATAAATTGAGGGAAGGAGAGAGATTGAGTTCATGGACCAGATCTTGTATTTTAACTGCAGTGTCACTGATGTGAATGTGATTCCTGGTCTCCTCCCCTAGCCTTTGTAAGTGATGTATGACTTCAGCTTAGACTGCTGTGCACTTTTTTTTTTGTTAATGCTTCCACACTCCTGACATGCAAAGAGGTCAGCTCTGCAAGGAGCAGCTGACATGATGAGACACAAGTCCTGAAAATCCTTTTAAGTGGCCGTGGGAAGGGAAAAAATGTTTAATAGTGGTGACAAGACTTATGGTAATTTGCACCCTGATTCTTGGAAGTAACTTCTGAGCAGTTCTAAACTCATGTAGCACCCCATCATTTAGTGAGCATCTAGAAGGTGCTCAGTTTGGCTAGCCTGGAGGCCAGGTGCACTATGGTCTTTGAGTGTGCAAGACATATACTTCAGACATTGCTACTGCTTTCTTTTTTTTTCCTTTCCTCCTCTTTTTTTCCCCATTTGTCATTTGTGTGGCAACTGTCTGGCCAAGAAAGTGACCAGTGGTACTGCAAACGGAGGGGGGGTGGAGGGGTGGGGAATCTCAAACAATGGAGTTTAATGAGCAAGTAAAGTGTGCGTGATAATGGAGAAGTAATCTATCTCAATAGAATTTTGCACTGTGGAAATGCATCAATAGTTGCTTTGTTAGGAGCTAATAACTGTAACTCATTCAATTAAACTATTATGTCCACGCTTGTATTTGCACAACACGTGTGGATGTGATGGGAGGCACAAAATGCAGTCAACCAAAGCTGGGCTGAAGCCAATTGCTGAACGTTCTTTCCAGTGAAGTAGCTTGGTGGGGCTGGATTTAGGCATGCCTTTTATTTATTTATTTGTTTGGGTTTTTTTAACACAAGAATTAGAATCATAGCATCAAGTAGGTTGGAAAAGACCTCAGAGATTATCAAGTCCAACCTATTACCTGATACCTAACACCTCATGACAAATAAACCATGGCTTCAAGTGCCACATCCAATCCTTTTTTGAACATCTCCAGGGATGGTAACTCTACCACCTCCCTGGGCAGCCCATTCCAATGGCCAATCATTCTATCTGTGAAGAGCTTTCTCCTCACCTCGAGCCTAAACTGGTGCAGTTTGAGACTGTGTCCTCCTGTTCTGGTGCTGATTGCCTGGGAGAAGAGACCAAGCCCCACCTGGCTGCAACCTCCCTTCAGGTAGTTGTAGACTGCAATGAGGTCTGCCCTGAGCCTCCTTGACTTGATGATTTCAAAGGTCTTTTCCAACCTGGTTTTATTCTATCCTATTCTAATGCTTTGACTTGATCATTGTTAGCTGTCTGATGATACTGATGTTCTCAAACTGCTAAATAGATTTGATGCATTATAAATTGTCTTCCTGTGGGCTATTCGAAGGACTTAGATACATCCTTGATTACTCTTTTCACAGCTTACTGTAGGAATAAAAATAGACATTGCAGACCTGTATAGGAGTTGGAGAAATCCCTGGAGTTTGACCTTATGTATAGTTGTTTTCTCCCTTTTAGTTGCCTGGTGCCCTTCAGGTGCTGGCTGATTTTGCATGCCAGCATTTATCGAGCATCAGATCTTGCTGCTAAAGAAGTTATCAGAAATTTGCTAACAAAAAGGAGCTGTTTCTTGCTTTACAAATCCCCAGTGCTTGGTATTCTAGCAGGAGAACTGCTTTCTGTGTGCCAGGCTGTCCTTTCCTGTGCATGTTATTTTTAATTCCTGAGCAGCTATAATGCAGAGCAGAATGCTGTACAACAGCAGCTGAAAGCTGGGTTTTTTTAAGTTCAAAGGAGGTGGAGATTCTGGGGTGGCTGCAAATGCTATATTCAGTTTGGAGGGTTTTCCCAGTGTCTCAATCCTCCCCTGTAGCCCAGCAACCTAGGCAGACCAAGACTAATCTGTACCTAGTTCCCTCAGGAATGCTAGCCTGCTAACAACTAGTTGTTACTGATAGCAAATCAGCAGGAATTACCTTGAGGAATGCTCTGCCAAGGGATTGTTACATAGTGAGACCAGGAGAATATTTAAGACGTTTGAGAAGCAGCATTTTTGTGACACAGCTTCCTTATGATCCAGCACAGAGTTTAACCAATAGGGCTATAGCCCTATTTTATGTCTTGGGGGGGATCAATACATGTATTGCATTTCCAAATAACTAATACATCACGATCCTGCTTTCTGTCCTTTCCTGGCTTCCTGTCACCTGCTGTAATAAATAAATAACCCCCAGCACCCCACTCTAATAGAGTAGCCTTTCCTGTAGTGAAATGTCTGCCTTTGTATTTGATGACCCAAATTCTGATCTCGATTTAATCTGCTACTTCATCTTGGCCCCCCTGTGTGGAAGCTCAATTTGTAGTGAGTCTCAGGGAATTTCAATGAGTAATGACTTGTTGTGGGTGGTACTGGTGCAGCCTATCACTTGAGTAACAAAATCATTGTAATGGAGCAGTGACACTGACAGCATCAAATGTAGGAGGGAATGTTGTGTCTTTTCCTTTTGCTGTCTGTTGATCTTTCTGCTTCATTTTCTCAGCATCAGCTGCAGTTTTTGTGCTTTGAGTGATGTTTGTGTGATACACTGCTCTGCTCCAGGCCTACCCTCCTCTGGGTTGAGTCTAACACATGACTGATTCATGCTACAAGGAGTTCAGTCCAGAGAGGAGATGGTCCTGTTCCTCCCGGGTCTCTGCTCTACTACCTCCTAGTTTTTTTTTTTTTCCCTTTTCTGAAGCTGAAGGACAGTCAAGTATATTCGATTCCACACTTGTAGGAGATGATGCATGTTGCAGGGAAAGGCTTCAGAGATTTAACATGTTTCTAATGGTTTATTGTGCTGCCTCTAGCTCCATAAGGACGCTGAAGCGACCTCTTCAGTGAGGCCAGGGGTGCTGATGTTGAGCTCCAACGCTGAGCATTAACCTGTCCCGTTCTTCCTGTCTTGGCCCAGCATCCACAGCTGTTGCAGTTGGAATGAGAAAGGAGACATCTCTGCCCATTGCTTTATAGCATCTGCTTAAATATTTGTTGCCCTGTAGAGTCTTACAAGCCCCTTTTACAAATGTGCTCATTCTACCTGTCACCCCAGCCTCTGGGGGCAGTAGCTTGCCACCACAGTGTGAAGTTCTTGCTTACATGCTTTAAACTGATTATTTGCAAGTTTCAACTCTTGGCAGCTGGTTTGTAGTATAATGGGATTTGGGGAGTAGCAGTTCTGTATTCACTTCTTCAGTTGCCTGCCTAGTTTCTCACTTCTATTTACTGCCATGGTCCCACCAGCCATTCCCCCTCCAGATCCAAATGTCTCAGCTTTTTAGCCTCTCACTGTAAAGGGGCAAGTGCTGCTTGGCTAAACTTTAGGCAGATAGTCTGACCTAAGGCTGTTTGGGTTTAAAACGGCTGTGTAAAATTAGGCATACCAAGCTCTCCTCCCAAGGGACTCAAGTAAGTGGCCTGTCCTTTAAACTGCTAACACCCTGGCAGATCTTGTACAGTGATTAGAAACTGCTGAATCTTCAGCAATTTTGAAAATGAGGCCAAGGATTCCGTAGCCTGAGGGTGGTATTTTCACAAGAGTATAGGTTAGGCCAGCACAAAGTGCTTGTAAGCACCTGGCTTCAGAGGCAGATGCAAGCCTGTGACTTTACAAAAGCTACTACTTTTACTCGAAAGAATGGTCATTTAGTCGGGTTGAGGGGTGGATGGGATTTATGGAAGCTGAAGTGGGAAAGAAAATGTGAGGTATGCATACTTTCAGGTGCCATAGTGTTAAAAATGTTAGCTTTTGGAGAAGTATTTCTCAGCTGCTGTGGAGTAGCCAGTCTGGGAGTTTAATAACATGGTTTTGATCTGTAAATGTTATTGTGCCATGGTTAAAAGGTAACTATACTTTTTGTGTCCAGTAATCACTACTGGCTTAACTGCAGTGTATTTCCTTTCAGGGCTGTGTGCTTGGTTATAGCAGAAATGAGCTATTGACTGTAATCTTATCATTTATCTCGACTTCTTTTGGTTATTTGAAATGTGCCTGAGCGGTAATAGGTGGCAATTTGCTTTCTTTTGTTCTGTGAATTTTACCTGACAGTCTTGTCTACAGGCTCTTTTGTATGGTTTAAAGTAACACTGGGGACGAGAGGAAAAAAGCTAAGCAAAATCCTGGCCTTACCAGTGCGTTTTTTTTGTCGCATCAATATTCATCCAATTGAGAAAGGTTTCACTAACGCAAATGCAGGAACAGGGAGGAGCACAGCTCATCACAGAGGAAAGTCGAAAGGAGTAAATTCGCAGGGCGAGGTTTTTTTCAGTCGTCTTCCTTCTCTGCTGTATTTCCCTATAAACAGCTATTGACTCCTGTTACTTTTGTGAGAATTCACAAAATTCCTGCTTTCCTGAGACAGAACTTCCAAGAGGTTTTGGGGGTTTGGATAATTCATGGTGTGCCCTTTATTTGAAGTGAGTGTCTATACAGAGACCTGCCTCTAATGAAATCTCCAAGTTTAGCTATTTAAGAGAGTATTGGGTAAAAAAGGTATGGCAACAGGATCTCATTAATGAAACAGATTTGATTTGAAGCCTTGATGCAGCTGTTGACAGCATAATTAAAATGATTAATTTGAAGTAGAAGTAGTACTTTGAACTAATTTGAAAGGATTGGCTATGATCTTGACCACACATCTGACCAGTGTTAAGCAGGTACATAGAAATACTTAAAAGAAAAAAATCCTGACGAAGTGTTTTAACTGAAGAAGTGTCTAAGATTCTTGAGTTGATTTTTTTTTCAGACATCAAATACTTCCTACCAAAAAAAATGAAGCAGGCAAAAAAAAAAACCAAACCCCAACCAGTTGCAAAACTCAACCTAGACATGAATAAAAGCAACTAAACATGATTTCTTTTCTACACCTCTGGGGATTTTTGCGTGTGCCGTTTGGTCACAACTAATCCCGTTTAAGTCAATAAATGGTCTTTGCTATTAATTCCATCTATTGGCCTCATGTGAAATGTAATTGACTACATATTGCTTGATGAAAATAAATCTATGTGTATATATATGTGTGTGTGTGTACATATATATGTGTGTGTATATACACATATATGTATCTTTGTGTGTGTGTGTGTGTATGTGTACACAGACATTGAGATCTTTCCTCAGAAAAGTTCAGTTTCTGTTTCTTTTCCTCCCTGCCTGGATCATGGTGGGAATTTCAGTTAATGCCTGGGGCAAAGTGCCCTGCAAGGATGTTTGGAATTCTTTTGTTCCCCATAAAGGAGATATTTGGAATCGGTAAGAGGGTTAGAAAATAGGTGGTGGTTCCATAACAATTGGCTTAGCTTTTATTAGTTTAGTTTATTTTCCTGTTGCAATGATTAAATATAAGTGGTGTGCTTTAATTATATATAAAAAAAGGAGAGCTGGGCTTCATTTTCCAGCTTTTAACAGACTGAATTATTCTGTTCCCCCCTGTTAATGTCATGCTGTGATCTCATGGATGCTGGTATATATGTGCATTTAAGCTTATATATATGTAAGCTTTCCTTTTGGCTGTTTTATATCTCAATGTTTATTGCTGAAAACGTTAACATGGGTATATTAATTGTTCACACACCTGGGGTTTGCAGTTTATGTGGTATTAACCTAGTCAAGCATTTTATTTTTATACCTCTTCACACCTTTGTGTAGGCAGAATTTATAGGGCTCTAAAGTGCAGAGAGAAAATTTAAAACTGGGCAGAGAAAACTTAGCCAGAGACAGTGTCCAATTCCATAGTCTCTTTAATGTTTGTGTGTTAAAATTGTGTGCATGTTTATAGTGGATAGTTAACGTTAGACGGACAGCTTCATTTGAAGTTTGGAGCTTGAGGACTAGCTTGTCATTATTATTTCTCTCCTTTGGGCTTCTAGCTCTGTAATTGCTTTTCATCACCTCTGATGGTAAAGATGAAATGTTTTTATTGCAGGGGAACCAAATGTTGTGCTTTGTAAACGTAAAACCATACACGCTCTCTTCCTGCAAAGTATTCTTGACACCAGCGCTTGTCCCATCTGCGTGGGTGTCAAGGCACGACTGGTCCATATGTGCAACATCCTTTTCTTTTGGAAATGTGCAAAGAACTTGCCAAAGTGAGTTTGTGAGGCTGTGTTGCTTGCTCCTAGTTTTCCTAGTCCTTCTGCCTGAAATCGAGGCCTGATGTGCTGTGTGTGCAAGCAGGCTTTTTGATGAAGATGCCACGTCCCGGTTCTGTAGCGATACTGCCATAGCAATGGTGTCTCATGTATATTCTGACAGGCTAAATGTCTGCTTAAAACATGTTGGGGTTTTCTTTACATATTTAAAAAAAGAAAAAGAAAGGCTAAATGCAACAGCAATAAACCCACAACAACAAACCAAACAGCCCATCCCCTGGGGAAAAAAACCCAACAACCCCAAACCACCAAGATTTCTTGAGCAAATCATCTTCTTTTTTTTTTTTTGAATCTTAGACTGACTTTTGGAGTGAAACTTCTCAGTGGTGTATAAATAAGTGGTGACCAATTACTCTTGGGAAGAAGGAAGTTTGATGAATCACAGGAAACCGTAAATTATGTGGATTCCACATGATTCCCAAGGTTGAAACAACTTTGTTTTTCCCCCTCCTTTTTTTTCCTCTCCCCTTGCACAGAGGCCCTAAAGTGTCACCACTTTCATGGGGGGGGTAGGCTCTGGTTACTTCTGGAAGGCATGGTGGGGGGAGTGAGGAAGAGAAAGATTTCACAGTTTTATTGCACTGTGTAGGTTAAATTTACTCTCTGTTTCCTCCCTGGAGGGTGGAGAAAAACAATTGTAGTGCGCTGAAATTGTTCCAAAGCATACCAGCTATTTGGGAACAGCAAGTGATCAAAGTGAGGCCTTTAAAGGAAGAAAAAAAAGTGTGTGTGTGTGAATCATGGCTGCAGTGCTGATAACCTAGCAAGCTTTAGTCTGCTGGTTTCCCATGATTTAAAGTTTCAAGATATCCATGAAGTGATAGTAATATAAATAGGATGGGGAAGGCTGAAAATAATAGCAAATAGAGTCCAGGATGTGAGAGCAAATGGGGAAACGGAGCTTTCCTGCTCTACTCAGTCTCTGTCTCCTCACTGCTATTCTCTCAACTTCCTTGTCAATTAAACTAATTGGTGCTGAAGATATTTCCCTGAAGGAGATCTCATACTAGGGCATTTCAGGCAAAATCATTTGCAAGACTTTTAATCTAGTCAGGATATATTAATAGTATGCAAGTGTGTTGAGGTTTGGTTTTTTTGTGGTGTTGGTTTTTTTGTGCATGAAGGGAATGCTCTGAAATTGCTACATTGTTCATGGTACACATAGCTAGACAAAGCACTTGGCACTTGCTGTCTCCAGAAAATGAAAGTTAATTTATATGGTATACCTACATGCTTTGTTGTGGAGCCACATTAATATAATATAGCTTGAGTTGCAGGAAGTTTTACTATTTGATTCCATCTATTGATTATTTTTTTTGTTATCTGAGTCATAACAAAAGTAACTTTTTAATGTAAAATGAACCTGCTTCCCCTTTTTTTTTTCCCTGCTTCCCTTTTTTTCTTCCTCCTGCTTCCCTTTTTTTCCTCCTGCTTCCATTTTTCTTTTCCTCCTGCTTCCCTTTTTTTTCCTCCTGCTTCCCTTTTTTTTCCTCCTGCTTCCCTTTTTTTTTCCTTCCTGCCTTCCCTTTTTTTTCCTCCTGCTTTCCCTTTTTTTTCCTCCTGCTTCCCTTTTTTTTCCTCCTGCTTCCCTTTTTTTTCCTCCTGCTTCCCTTTTTTTTCCTCCTGCTTCCCTTTTTTTTTTCCTCCTGCTTCCCTTTTTTTTCCTCCTGCTTCCCTTTTTTTTTTCCTCCTGCTTCCCTTTTTTTTTTTTCCTCCTGCTTCCCTTTTTTTTTCTCCTCCTGCTTCCCTTTTTTTTCTCCTCCTGCTTCCCTTTTTTTCTCCTCCTGCTTCCCTTTTTTTTCCTCTCCTGCTTCCCTTTTTTTTTTCCCCTCCTGCTTCCCTTTTTTTTTCCCTCCTGCTTTTTTTTTTTTTCCCCTGCTTCCCTTTCAGGAAGTCTGTGTCCTTTATGTTACTTGAAAGTCTGAAATCCACATTGTACCGCAGAATGTTTTCATCCTGCATTTGTGCTACATTAGAATTTCTTGATGGTGTATATAATAAACGTGTGCTAGAGGGTATGAGAATGGTAGGAAAGGTGCTGTGTCTAGCTGGAATATAGCACACCATTGGGAGAGTGAATTAAAAACAAAAAGTCAACAGTAACACAAACCCACCAAAACTCAAACCTGTAAGTTAAATAAGAAGCAGTTAATTGTGTATATGAACCCTTATGAAGCCTGATTTGGTCACCGAATGTCATTATTTGTGTATGCCCCGAAGACATAAATGGCTATTTCTAGTAGTAGCGTTGGCTTGCAAGTATGACTGCTTACCAGAGTTGAACTCTATTTTGAAAGGCCTCTGCCTAAGAGAGTGCTTCACTGTGATCAAAGTCATCTCTAGGACAAATACTGTTGTGTAGTTTTAAATGCTTTTTGTTATTGGTGTGTGTGCCTTTGTCCTGAGGACATATGAAACAATGTATAGAACAGTGAGATGAAGTTCTTATTCCGTAGAGCATATCGTAGCTGCACTTGTGCAGTGCTGCTGTGTGCCTGCTGTCAGTCTTACCTATGTGAAAAACTCTGGTAAAGGCTTTTTAGCATTGACTGCATCGTTGGACACTGGTTAAGTGGGTTTTATTCACTGGGTGAGTGGTGTCGTAAAAGCACTGCAGCTTACCGCAGGGTAAACGCCTGGGACAAATGTGGTACTTGTGGTAGTCTTAAAGCTGTTCTCAATTCAGGCATATTTGGGATATCTTCCACAGGTCAGCTGCAAAACTTTCATGCTACCATACCTCTCAGATGTGACCAAAAGGAGCTAATGTGGCAACTGGCATCTTGCTCTAGTATGTGGAGAAACACCACAGCTTTAACACACTCAAAGGACTTGGATTTCCGACGATGTAAGCCTGGCTCTCGTGAGAAGACTGCAATTCCTACTTGGGTGATTTCCCAAGAGCACTGGAATGCTGACCTAGCAACACAATACTTTTCCTTTTAGATGAGTAACTTGGTTTAGGTGCTTCCTGCTTGAAGCACACTGAATCTGCTCTGTCCCAGGCAGGCACCCAATGCAAGTTACCTGTCAGAATCTTCACAAATTGAAGTCCAAGAAGCAGCAGTGTTGTAGGATTGCTATAATTACCACTGTTTTTTCAGAAGCTCGTTTGTATTGGAGGGCTACCACCACCTGGGGACATCCACTTCCAGAAACAGTAACCTAGAGGAGAGCTGGAGGGCTGAGCCAGGGAATGAGGTGCAATACCTGTGGAGCTGGATGCATACAGGACTTTCAGATGAAATATTGGCTGAAAAACTGATTAGCATTTAAACAAATCTAAAGCTTTCTGGTTTAATTCTCTGTCCTTTACTGTGAGGTTGCTTGCATCAACACACCCCTCCCCGCCCCCAACCTTTGTTGCTTGAAATACCCTGTGTGTTGCTCACTTCTGAGTTTGTTTGGGAGTTTAATACTTGAGCAATATCAACTTTAAGTGAATCGTTGCAAAGTGTAGTGAAAAGTGTGAATAAATACCTCACCATTTCATACATTAAATATTTGAGTTAATATAGCAGCTTAAACTTTTCATTCACTGTAACTATTATTTGAGTTTGAACCATCAATAGTTTCTGTTTGCATTTCAAAAGACATTTTCCAGTATTGATTTCCTCTCCCTTCCCTGATGTAGCAGAAAGTGTTATGCACTTACTCTTATTTGGATTTGCAGGTACATGATTGCCTTTATACAAACTGTGACTCAGCTTAATCCAAGGTTAGTTCAGTTTTCAGGCTTGCTGGGACTCTCAGTGGGTATTTAAACAAATTTTCACTGTGACTGACCACTTGGAGAGAGTTGCAGGCTAAGCTGGGCAGAAAGTTGCAGAATACTACTGCTTTGAAATGTAAGCCTGAAATGTAATTCAGTAAAACTTTGTGTGAATATTTTTGAGGAGCATTGAGAGTTTTCAGATGAGAGAGGGGGAGACTGTCCTTAGTGTAGTCTCACCTTTTTTTGGGTAGTTACCTATGAAGACATCATCCCAGTACAGTTTCCAGCTGCTTTTCAAGCTGGCTATGGGCCCAAGTTTCTAGGGTTTGTACACCTGAAGCAATGTGTTTTCAGTCTCTTGGATTGCTTCTGTTTTCTGGAACTAAATATACATTCATTCAAGAAGAACTGACACCCTCACTGCGGATCAGGCCCTTACTACAGCATGCACAACAGCACAGTCTCCTTTTGAATCCTGTGGTTGGTTTGAGAAGTCTGGAAAAGAGCTTTAGTTTATAGTGGAATGTCTGGACAGTGACTGAAAGGGAAATATCTGGTGGAGAAAGGATATGAGTTCTGGTTTTAGGCTAAAACCCCATCCTGGCCAACCTGTATTAGCAGTGCTCTTTTTAATGGTGAAGAGAAGGATATTTATAAAATGTGAGAGGGCAAGAGAAGAGCTGGAGGCAGAGAGGCAGGCAGTTGAGCACGGATGCCTCTCAGCTGCTGCTGCCGCATGATGGGGCAGTCACTGGGGTGCAGACCTGGCAGGGCATACAGAGAGCCCTGACCTGGACTTTGCTCCAGATTTGTATGTTGTTAGGTACCAGCACCTCACAAATGCTCTCCATACGGCTGTTTTCTGCTCTTCATGACAATCTGTTGGGCTGGCCATGCATGAGCAGCACTCATTGGTACTATCAATGAACTCTCTTAGACCAGGCAGCATGTTTTTACTAAAAAGTATTTGTGATTATCTGTTTCCTTTGAAATGCAAGATTTCACCCTGTGAAAGAGCAAGGTCAGATGTAGGAGAGGCTGAGGGAGCTGGGTTGCTTAGCCTGGAGAAGAGGAGGCTCAGGGGAGACCTTATTGCTCTCTACAACTACCTGAAGGGAGGTTGTAGCCAGGTGGGGGCTGTTGTCTCTTCCCAGGCAACCAGCACCAGAACAAGAGGACACAGTCTCAACTGCAGCAGGGGAGCTTTAGACTTGGATGTTAGCAAGAAATTCTTCATAGAGAGAGTGATTGGCCATTGGAATGTGCTGCCCAGGGAGGTGGTGGAGTCACCACCATTGGAGGTGTTTGAGGAGACTTGATGGAAGCTTGGTGCTTAGTTGATTAGATGGTGTTGGATGATGGGTTGGACTCAATGATCTTAAAGGTCTCTTCCAACCTCTGCTCTATTCTATTCTATTCTGTTCTGTTCTATTCTATTCTATTCTATTCTGTATCTGCAAGTAGGGAAACTTCTTTTTGTTCCCCAGAAACATGTTTGTTGCAAATCCTTTCCCCTGTTTCTTCATCTCTAGTGGCTGTTGTTTCATGAAACTTGATGTTTTGGAAACCTCCCACTAGAATGAGAGCTGGAAAAGAAATTCCTTTCCCCCCCCCACTCCGCCTTCTCCTGTATCTGCTTGTTGTAATGGGAAAATGTGCAGTTGCCAGCAGACAATTTCTTGGTGTCATCTATTCTAATCAAAATGTTCTATCATTGGACTGCTTTCAGAAGGAGTCCTTTTGGCGCTCTTTCTCCTCTTGAGTAATGACAGCATCCTTTCATTCCCAAATGACACCCAGAAGTCCCCTGCTATTGAGAGTCAGACAGCAGTGTGATGCCTGTGACTTTCAGACAATCTGATAAGTATATAAGTCTCAGGTGTTTTCTGCTTAGCTGGCGCGTATGAAAAGTGGCCACTTACAGCGATGGACTGACAAAATGTCTTTAACGGGGACGTTTCAGTCAGTTTCAATGGGGGAAAAAATAGTGAATGTTCTTGTCAAATGGTTTAACATGATCTCTACTCCTGGGCATGCCTTGCAAAACAGAAGTCGTGCAGTGAATGGGAAGAGAGCGCTTTTGATGTATGTATTATCTAGTCTTCTGCCATGATGTGCGGAGTGCTTTAGCCAGCCTGTCTGTTTACCCAGCTAAAACAGCAAATCAAGGTTATCCATAATTAGAGAGGGTTGAAGAAGAGGAGGTTTAGAGCTGAATCTGGATTACAGGCAAACTGCAGTCTGTGTTTGAGGCTGCATGATCTTCAAGGGCACTGAAACTGGAGATGTGCAATTCTCTGGAGTGTTTTGGCCTCAAATGCCAGGAACACACGATGTGTTGTTTATAGCTTCCTTGTGAGAAGGAGAGAGATTTCTGATTCAGAGTTAGCCCCTGATAGCTGATCTGGGGAATTTCACACTCTTGTCCTCTCTGTGAAGCCATTGTTTAATATTCATTGCCATGATATACGAACTCCCAAAGAGGCAATGAAGTGCCCTTATGGAAAAAAAAGCAGAGAGCAGGGTTGTACCAACCCTGATCTTTGTTATCTATGGGGAGATCCCATGGAAAAAAAAGAAGATTACATGGCTTAATTGGAACTCTGTTTTCTGCCAGTGGCTCTCTTTATTCTCTGCTGCTGGATGATTTATGTGGATCATGGAAATGTTCCTTCTCCATTCTTGCTAGGGTTCCATTAGTAAAGAGAGCAGACACAAGCATCCATTTACTAGGTGAGTGTATCAAATCTCTTTACAAGGTTTCCAAAAATCTAGTGCTGGGACCATTGATTATGTTTTTGAGTTACCAACACCACAGCAATAGGACAGAAGATTTGTCTTGAACATTTAGGTCTTGAGAGTAAAGGAGATGAGCTGAAGACTTCCTGCACACCCCCACACCCCCACCCTTGCACCAGTTATTTGAATTATGTAGTTTTCACATCTAAATAGGTGAACATGGTCCTGGAATGTTAAAAGTGGATGCTTTGTAGGTTTATAGATTACTCTAACAAAGAAGGGTTAAGAGTCAGATAGATTTGATGGTATCTAAATGCCTTTTTATAGAATTTATATGTTGCCAGCTATAAAAAGATGCTTTGGAAATGATTCAGAAAGTCCTTCAGGAATAGTCCTAATCTCTGCAGCCTTATTAAATGCATACAGGCATGTCTCCCAGTGAGAATCTCAAGCTGTGAAAGTCATTAGAATAATAAATTAAACCTCTATGTATACAGGCATTTTAAACTTAAGGTGAAAATTCCTTATATGCCATGTTCTAATTTTCAGCTCAAGGGCTAAAAGAAACGAGTCTTTGGAACTGCTCAGTGATTCTGCAAAGTTGGACGTGTGTGTGGTGTGTTACTGGGCTGTGCTGGCTCCTGAAACATAGTAGTATCATAGTATCAGTCAGGGTTGGAGGGGACCACAAGGATCATCTAGTTCCAAGCCCCCTGCCATGGGTAGGGACACCCCACACTAGATCAGGCTGGCCAGAGCCTCATCCAGCCTGGGCTTAAACACCTCCAGGGTTGGGGCCCCAGCCACCTCCCTCGACAACCCATTCCAGGGCTTCACCACTCTCATGGTGAAGAACTTCCTCCTC
Organism: Colaptes auratus; assembly: GCA_015227895.2. Lineage (NCBI taxonomy): Eukaryota > Metazoa > Chordata > Aves > Piciformes > Picidae > Colaptes > Colaptes auratus. Next base: position 8,036,419 of record CM037637.1, on the reverse strand, counting down.
ATGTCCAGCCTGAATTTCCCCACCTCCAGCTTCATTCCATTCCCCCTAGTCCTATCACTACCTGATAGCCTGAGAAGTCCCTCCCCAGCCTTCTTGTAGGCCCCCTTCAGATACTGAAATGCCACAATAAGGTCACCTCTGAGCCTTCTCCTCTCCAGACTGAACAGCCCCAACTCCTTCAGTCTGTCCTCATAGGAGAGGTGCTCCAGCCCTCTGATCATCCTCGTGGCCCTTCTCTGGACACGTTCCAGCACCTCCAGATCCCTTTTGTAATAGGGGCTCCAGAACTGGAGGCAGTACTCCAGGTGGGGTCCCACCAGAGCTGTGTAGAGGAAACATGTTGCAGAGCTTGAGATGTTAATACTTTGAAAGGTTATTTTCTTGCTTGACTCCTAGTGCTAAAGTTCTGTTCTAAAACATCTGCTAGGATCTAATTAAGAGGAATAGGCTATTTAATGGTGGAAACTACACAGCTAATAACAAAGTATGTGTTGCTGTTTTGAATTCTTTCTGGTTTAGTCAATATTATATTGTAAAATTGACTTTTTTTCATACAATGTGCAATCAGGATGACAGATGATATCATTGGTTTTGCAACTGGAGAAACTTCACTTAGAAAAGTAACTCAAAGAATCCAAAAGTTCAGGGAGACAGGGAAACAATCCCTTTATGGAAAAATCTCTGAGACTAGTGCCTGCATGACTCTACAGTTGATTCCTGATGACAGGACAACTTTGTCTCTTAGTATTGATTTTATCCCCAAAACATCTTGCTTGCATTTGCTGAGTGTATTTGCTTATGTGTTTCAAGATGCTTGTCAGCAGGGTAAGACGTGGTAAGAACCAAAGAATGTATTAATGTTCTGTCAAAACCTGATGTCTCTAGGACCACTACTTGATTAGCTACTTGACTTGAAAAAAATTATCTTTACCTCTTGTGAATTGCTTAACTCATGGCAGGGTAGTTACAATGCTTTGCCTGTGAGGGAAAGGGAAGAGTACAACAGGCATGAGGGAAGACAACACATGAGGAAAATAGTGGGAGAGAGGTCTGCAAAGGGGCTATAATCTTTGTCTTCCAGCTAAGACCTGCATGTATACTTTGACTAATTGATGTGGATTGTATGTGCATAAATTTCACTCAAGTTACTTTGACTTCCCAGGAGAGGAAAAGGTATTTGATTTAGACACAAAGTTTTAATTTCTTCCATTGCCAGAACTCAGTTCTTGGAGAGTTCAGCTGACAAAACTGATCATTGTGAGTTGAAAGTTGGAGAATGGAAAAATTAGAATTCTTGCTTTGGGTGTGTAGAATTCTTAAAGTTTAGAGCTTATGACTGAAGATGCTGGATCCTCTGATTAGAATAGCATTTCTTAGACTATGATTGCCACATAAAGCAGTTTAGCCAGAAATCTGGAAAATTAAAATTAGGAAGGGATACTACTTTAACTAGAATCAAATAGAATAGAATTAACCAGGTTGGAATGGACCTTTGATATCATCATGTCCAACCTATCACCCAACACTAGCTAATCAACTAAACTATGGCACCAAGCACCCAATCTAGTCTCTTCCTAAACACCTCCAGTGATGGTGACTCCACCACCTCCCTGACCAGCCATTCCAACAGCAAATAACTCTTTCCATGAAGAACTTCCTAAATCCAGCCTAAACCTCCCTGGCACAGCTTGAGACTGTCCTCTTGTTCTGGTGCTGGTTGCCTGGGAGACCAACCCCACCTGGCTACCATCTCCCTTCAGGTAGCTGTAGACATCAATAAGGTCTGCCCTGAGCCTCCTCTTCTCCAGGCTAAACAACCCCAGCTCCCTCAGCCTCTCCTCACAGGGCTGTGCTCCAGACCCCTCCCCAGCTTTGTTGCCCTTCTCTGGACACCTTCCAGCAAGTCAACATCTTTCCTAAACGGAGTGGCCCAGAACTGGACACAGGACTCAAGGTGTGGCCTAAGCAGTGCAGTGTACAGGGTCAGAATGACTTCCTTGCTCCTGCTGGCCACACTGTTTGTGATGCAGGCCAGGATGCCATTGGCCTTCTTGGCCACCTGGGCACACTGCTGGCTCATGTTCAGCATACCGTCAGCCAGGAGCCCTAGTTCCCTTTCTGCCTGGCTGCTCTCCAGCCACTCTGACCCCAGCCTGTAGCACTGCATGGGGTTGTTGTGACCAATGTGCAGAACCTGGCACTTAGATATGGAATCAATACTGGCTTCGAGCACATCCAGAAAGTTATCTTCTTAGGGTGAAGTGTGGCCTCTCACTATGTTGGAGCTGAGGAACTTAATCAAGAACATTGTTATTCTTCCTCATAAAAACTGCATGAAGTGACAGGGAAAAAACCAATCTGTACATTGGAGGGTTTTGAGAGAGGAGAAGAAAATTAAACACTTTTCAAATAACAACATTGAATCCAACTTCTGCCCATGCTGCTGCTGCTGCTCCCAAGTTGTGTGGCTACAGCTGCTGCTCAAACATTTAAAAAACACTGAAGCATCTATTTTGACAACACAAAAATAGACCTAAAAATGCTTAGTGTGAACTAATTGAGAGACTAATCTAACAGCAAGTGTATTCTGAAAATTGGCTGTATTCAACAACTGTCACTTTTATCATTTCATCAGGCTACAGCTTGAAAGGAAGTGACTACTATAGAAGTAGTGAAGACTTAGTCAATTACAGAGCAGAGGGGACAGAACAAATGGCAGGAAGTAAGTGTTCATGTCTCCCTTGATTTCAGTGGACTTACAGCTCATCCTACGGCGTCTGCTTGCCCGTATTCCCAGGCCCCTTTTGGCTGGATGAGCAATAGCCACCATAACTTTACCTGCATTTTGTATTCCCGACATAGATCATTCAGGATTTTATATCATAGAATCAACAAGGTCAGAAAAGACCTCAAAGATCATCAAGTCCAACTGTCACCCAAGACCCAAGACTACTAGACCATGGCACCAAGTGCCACTCCAATCCCCTCTTGAACACCTCCAAGGACTGTAGCCTTTTCCCACCTTGCTCAAATGTGGGTGAAAACCAGCCTCAGTGGAACTCATATTTATCCCAAAGGCTTTGGAAGCATCTCTCTTTTAAGAACCCTTCCAAAAAATGATTCTATATTATATGTTTGTTTCAAAAACCAGCAGGGGCTGCTGATGCATTGACTAATTGCACCATCA
>CM037637.1:7972380-8032732 GCA_015227895.2 Colaptes auratus | reverse complement strand
GATCAGGCCCTACCTAAGGATAAGAATAAACATCAGTTCAGTTCTTTGTGTCAGTCCTCAGCCTGTGGAATCTTTAAGTAGTTTCACTGATGTCAGCAGTAATGTTTGTATAGTCAAGCACCATGCCTGTAATGAACACAGCTCCCACTAAGTATGGGGGATTCATGGAAAAGCAATTAATCCCCCTTACCAGAACTTTGTCTTCAATCAGATAACTCAGATTTTAACAGAATTTAAGAAGCAGTGCTGTGCAAATAGTAACTTTCATTACATTCAAAGGGAAATGCAAACCTACTTCATCCAGTTATTTTTATAACATACCTTGTTTCTTCGCAAACTCAACAGAAGGAAAGAAATAGGCTCTATGTCTTTTATGCTAGCTGGGGACTACCTGAGGATAGGTCTAGTTATATGGTCATTCATCTACACCAGCCATAGAAAAAGCAGAGGATAGCTCACAGAACAAAGACTTAATTCCCATCAGCAGTAAATGGACAGTAGATGCTAAGTTCATGGAATGCAAAGTGTTTCAGGAAAAGAAGTAAGGCTAGCATTTTTTAAGACCTTCTGTATCTGAATGAATCTTAAACATTGTTATTATTTTCTGTCAGCAAATCTTGCATTTATTGCAAATACTTCAGTGCTTGTGAGAAATACTGTGTATTTTCTGTTCTTTTGGCTCCAACAAAGCCAGAATGGCACAGCCTAACTTCAGAGAAAAGGAACATTTTAGTGTAATAACTTCTTTTCTAAAGCATCAGACATCTGCCTGTGATTACTCTGAGTGTTGCTTACAGACCAGAGCTTTATTGTGGTTACCCATATGAATGCTTTGTTGCTTCTACCAGCCCTTAGCCATAGACATTAGGAGAACATGTTTGTGACTAAGCTGGTTCCATACAGCATGCTACTCAAAAAAACACAGGTTCTGTTATCTTACCACAAGCAGAGACACAGAGGCAAAAACGTATCTCAACATAACCCCAGGAATGCACAACTCTGTTATTTTGTTTTCTGTGCAATATAAAAACTAATTTTTTTATATTTTTGGGCCACAATTGAAACTGCTGGTTTGGTTTTTCTTTTGCAAAGTAGGTCTCAGTAATGTCATGAGCAGTGCTGTAGCACAGCACAGAGGCAAGTTCAAGCGTAGAGCATAATAGTGTTATGTGTCTGGGAATACTTCCAGGCACTAAAAAGAACAAAGGTTTTGTGGGTTCTTCAATTTGCAAGCAGCACCCCGTGCAGCTATATTGCACTACCCTATCTGCAGCAGACAATAGAGCACTGGAAACTCTCTGAGAGGAGTTTTCAGTTTCACAAGTATCAGCTTTTGCTTTTTGCAGAGGCAGAGTTTATTTCAGTGGTTCTGTGCTGGAGTTCAGCTTTCACTGCTTTGCATTTAGCCTAAGTGTTCTGGCCACATTACAAAAGACATTTTATACCACACAAAGGCTGTTGGGTTTCTTTCAGAAGTATGTTGTTTGCTTTAAAGTGTATGCTAGTCATAAGTTTAATGGGAAAAATACTTCAGAGACTTTGTTGTCATTACAAAGATGTGCAAGGAAATCCACTCGGGTCTTTCTTCTCAGCTTTGTTCTTTCTCTGCCTCGCAAATGTCTTTAATTTCACCAGCATTTAGTATTGCTTAATTTCAACATAATTGAGAAAGAAATATTTTGCTATCTGAACGCATGGAGAGTGCAGAGACTGGTAGCTAACAGCCACCAGTAGCCCGCACCACTTACTATGTACATTTTTAGAACCAAAAGAAAAAGAAACTCCAATTAGTAGAACAAGGATTGAGTTTTCCAATGACCCTGCAAGCTAAAATGCCAAGACTCACTGAATATAGTCGTTTACTTTCCACAAAATTCTGCTTTTCCAGACAGTCTTGGGTTTTATATGGAAACCCTGTTAAGGCCCAGTCCTCCCTTTACCAACCATCTCTGGAGGTGTTCAAGAGGGGATTGGACACGGCACTAGATGCCATGGTCTAGTAGTCATGAGGTGTTGGCCGACAGGTTGGACTTGATGATCTTTGAGGTCTTTTCCAACCTTGTTGATTTTATGATTCTAACCTAGGCAGATCAAGGCAGAGTACCGTGTTGCACCCCTGCGCCTCAGTGGCACTGTTTGAGCCAGTGAATAGAATAGAATGAACCAGGTTGAAAGAGACCTTGAAGATCATTGTGTCCAACCTATCATCCAACCCACCTAATCCACTAAACCATGCAACCAAGCACCCTATCAAGTCTCCTCCTGAACACCTCCAATGATGGTGACTCCACCACCTCCCTGGGCAGCCCATTCCAATGGCCAATCACTCTCTCTGTGTAGAACTTCTTCCTAACATCCAGCCTAAACCTCCCCTGGTGCAGCTTGAGACTGTGTCCTCTTGTTCTGGTGCTGGTTGCCTGGGAGATGTGACCACAGGTGGGCTCTCACAAACCCCCATGCTCTGTTTCTTAAATCATAACTGTCAAATTATATTTCACCTTTTTGACAGAACCACAATAAAGTACACAATCCTAACAAAACCAGCTGGACAATGCAGATACAGCTACATTTTACCACCTGGAATCAGAGAACTCTATGAAATTTTTGTGTGATTTGGGGCCACTGGAGAAATAACAGCCTATAAAATTGAATCAATCTCATGAAATCCAGTAGGTAAGATAGTCTGCATGCAAAATCAGCTAAAAAAAAAAAAATCAGTGATCTATACAGCTTTTGTCTGGCTGTTTGTGTTAACTGCTTTCAGGATTAGGACTAAAGTTCTCTCTGGGCAGATCAGTATGATTCCCTGGAAGTTGCCTGAACTACTCAGAGACCAAAATTGGTCCCTTTACATATTGAATGTTAGTGGACCAAAGTTTAGTCTGGAAATTATTGGTAGCTGCCACAAGGATTTTCCTCTTGAATATTGCTGCCATGTCTCCTAGCCTACAGTGGTGATAAGAATAGCATCAGATAGGGCCCAGCTGTGACTCTGAGGTCTGAACTTGCCAAAGAGCTGTACCGCAGCAAAAGCCCCAGGGAGAGTTCTGACTGACTCACGCAGGAAATACTCTTCAGCAACATGTGCTGCAGTGACAGTTGTGCAGCTAGCATGTTCACTATGGGCACCTGTCCTGGTTTTGCTGCGACAGACTCACAGGCCAGCCATGGTCCTAACAAATGTATGAGGCTGATAAGAAGTGACTTGAGTTATAGCCTAGCTCCAAAGTATCTTCAGAGACATATACGAGTGCCAACATGCCCAAAACTGAATTGGAGCTCTATGTAATGAATAGGATAACCTCTTCATTATATGTGCATGGCAAGACAGGGAGCTAAAGTGCACTCTGGTCTGATTTTATTTTTGCTTGTCTTTGAGTCCAACTCTCTCATTTTCGTGTGGCCCCAAACTCAGAGTTTTGTTAGTATGGTATTTCATTGGACAAACCAAAAAGAGATATTCTTTCAAAGCAGTATTTCATCACTAAAACACACACACAAAGAGGCTAAATGCCAAAAAATGTCACATTTAAAGCACAGACGATGCATAGCCAGAAATTCCCTGGCTTTGTTAGAGGTGTGAATATTGCTGTGCAGCTTTTGCTCTGAGTTTTGGCTCTGCCCTCACTCAGTTGTCATCTTTATTCATAAGCTCAGAAATTCTGCTGAGTGTGTCAACCTCCTATTTTGCTGCTGTGGATGAACATGCTTTCCTCTGTTTTAGGAATATTCCTTGCAGATTTTTCTCTCAGACAATATGTTCTTATTCATTTGTTGGCTTGATTTTTGCTGGAAGGGTGGAGTGGTTAAGCTTGTGAAGAAAAGAATCCTTCCTTTTAACACCTCCCCAATTTTGTGTTTGCCATCTTACCTGGCTGATTAATATTAGCTGGTGCACTAGTTGGGTTTTTTTTCCTTTTCAAATAGCTACAGGCAGAATTTTGTGATTGTCTCCTTGGCCATTGGAATGGGCTGCCCAGGGAGATGGTGGAGTCACCATCACTGGAAGTGTTGAAGAAGAGATTGGATGGGGGGCTTGGTGCCCTGGTTTAGTTGATTAGATGGTGTTGGGTGGCAGGTTGGACTTGATGATCTCAAAGGTCTTTTCCAAACTGGTCTGGTTCATTCCATTCCATCCCATCCCATCCCAATCCATCTTGAGTGTCTGTCAGCTTCAGTTCAGCTGTCTGGGCTAGCATACCATGGGGAAAAGTGTCATGTTAGAGATACCTGGCTGCCCTGAATGACTCTATCTATAAACCTAACACAACCCAGCTCTGGCTATTACTTTCCAGCACTGGAACCAGCTACCCTAGGATTTACTTGACTCATCATCCCTTCAGGCGTATAAAATGTGGTGCTTAGGGGACATGATTTAGTTGTGGGCTTGGCAATGCTTGAATCTGTGGTTGTACCTGAGGAAAGTTATTTGACTCCAGCAGTGGACCCACTATAACAGAAGAGCAGACTTACAGCACTCATGTCAGATGTATAGTTCATCTTCTAGATATCCAACCATTAAAAACAAGTGCTAAATATTCTTGGTTCTGATCCTGTCACAGCTTGCTTCTACAGGCTTCAACATATAATAATAACAATAGCATTAATAGTTATTAATGTTATTGTTACTATTTACCACCCTCTTGCAAAATCTAACCCCGTTCATTAGCTATGAATATTGTTTAAAAAGCAAGGAATTTATTTTTCTTCCAAACAAATATTATGTCTGATTATTTTACTCACTGGAAGAGAATGAGATAATCTTTCAATCATGGAATTTTACAGTCATCTTCTTAAGTCTTAAGAAGAATGTGTTTTGTCTGCCAGGCAGATGAATTTTCCATCACAGAATTTCAGATGTGATTTTTTTTCTTAATGTAATAAGACACTCTGTATTTTGTCCTCAGTTCTCTGGAATGAACCTCAAAGAAGCAATTAATATCACACTGAATGACTGACCAACCATCTGCCAGTTCCAGCACATTCAATACAACTGATGCTTTATTCTAATAGAGAGTTAGAGTACAGAGTCTGCCACCAAGAGAATTGATTTAGCTCAGATGAGAAGGCAAGAATGATATGCAATTATATATTCAGTGAAATCTGCTCCTATAAGCAGTAAAATTCTTTTTCTGCTGCAGTAAAGGAGAAAAGATAACTGGAAAATTCTCATATATTGCAATGTGTAGGATTCAAGGCAAATTGTACTCGGTCTCATCAAGAAGTTGTCTGGGGAAGGGAAGGATTTGCCTCACTGCAAGAGGGTTTGCTGTTTAAACTCAGATATTCAGAGAGGCTGAAAGGATTAAACACTGAAATTGGTTTATTTTGGTAGACTTGGTAACATAATCCTCAGGCAACACTTAACTCTCATGTTTTGACATCACAGAAGGCAGCTGCAGGGACAGGAAGCTGTCCAACAAAGGGAGAGGAAATCCTGGGTTGTTTGGTTCAATAGAATATAAATAAAGAAGATATTATAATGAATAAGAATCAAAGCTTGCAGAAGACATTTTGTGTCAGCTTCTGACCATTGATTTCGTGACAGCCTATAAATCAACTGCAAAGTCAGCTGTAAAAATCATGTGAGGTTTTTCTACAACCTTGGGAGAACCTACAAGTCTGCACTACAATTTTCCTCAATTGGTTTGCTTAGCTGAAGGGGGCATGGGTTATAATCTCATCTGGAAACAAGGGTATAAAATCATCAGATGAGTTACCATTTCTGTATTTACACAGAAAGTGTCCTCAAGTCATTATGAAGGATGTGTGGTGAAGTTAGAGGAAATAGAAGTAAGACTTTCATGACTGGTTTTAGAGATTCTGGGTTTTGGTAGAAAAAAAACCCATCACAATAGTGCTCAAAAGTAAAAAGGGTACTTCAGAGAATAGCTGCCATATTTTTTTTCCTGTGAAACTAGTGCTTCTCTGCTATGTGATGGACAGAAATCAGGAAGGGTCATATCAGCCAAGCTTATCTGCACAGCACAGAGTTCTGGCAGCAGACACAAAGTACTCAAACTTCCACAGAAGTGAAAGTGTTAGTTTGTTTATTCCTGAGACTGTTAGAACATCTGCTTTGATACTGCACAGTGCCAGTCATTCAGAAGTTGATTCTGAGTCCCTAACAGCTCTGTGAATAAGTTGCAGTTCACAGCTTCTATAAATAGAGTTTGAAAACAGAACTTGCTTCTTAACCTGAATACTTGAGCATTAGGACTAACTAACTTCATTGTTCACATGTTCATTCTTATATGAAGCAGCTACAGAAAATACACTATTTGCATGCTTTAGGTATCAGAGATAGTCTTTCCTTCTGAAAACTCCTTCAAGGTCAGCTGTTCAAGCAGTGCATACTTTGCTTTTAATACAGATTAATTAGCAGCATGTGAAAATGATTGCTAACAATTAAGTCAGTACTCCTATAACCAGGCACACTGCAAAGCTGTAGTAGTGGGTTTTCTGTGGTCATTTATGGGGGACTTCTGTATTCATTTTTAATTGCATAGTATTTTTTGAAACCCAACCTTTGTCTGCTATGCTTTGCATCTCACAGGTGAGGAATCATTTGCTTGTTTAAAATAAGGAAAATTAGTTGACATTAATTTTCAGTCTCACTGATTTAATTTGTTGTGGAGAAGCAAGACCTTCTGGAGCCCAACATTAACTGCTCCTGTGTAATCTGACATTCTTGCTGTATCTGCCATCTCTTTTTAAATATTGCTGCTGACATTTGTCAACTCACTGAGCCCTAGGAAGTGAAACCTTGTGTAACTTGAGATAATTCAGATTCCTTAGCAATGATTATTCCTGCTGCTGTTTTCTGCCACTGCTAGGGAAAAGGGTAGAAGTCCTGTAGAGCCTAGCTTGTCCACAGCCAAAACTGTGTTTTGTCAGAGCTTGCTGTTGAACCATACATTCCACCAAGATGCACATCCAAACCAGTCTGCAGATAATGTAAATGTGGTTGCTTGGATTTCTTAATATTAAAATTTACTTATCCTGTGTACAGCCTCTGCAAAGAAAAGCTCTGTTTTGCCTTTCTCAGCACCTTCCAGAGGCAGCTGCAGCCCCTATGTTTCACTACCCTGCTATATTGATAGAGTGACAGCTTTGATGCCTCTTCCTAAGTCGTGAGGTAACTTTGTATATATAGCGGTTTTCCCTGTATTTCTAGATAGTGTTTTCTCCTTTTGGGTGTTAGGCATGTCTGTTCAACAATGTTCAACACCAAAGGAGCAAGTTTTAACCCAGTATGCTGGTTCTTTCAGCTGCCTTGCACTGTTCTGCTGTAATATTGAGACTTGCCTTGACTGAAGGATAGCCCCTGTCCAAAACAACCCAAGCACTTTCACCTGTCAGCCCCGAAGGTATCATCACAGGAGGGCTTGTTGTCTTGGAGGGAAACAAGAGCACAGACAAATCACTAGGCTACTAAAGGCAAAAGGGATAGATTTCTCTGCACCAATTTATTTCCAGCAGCAAAGAGCTCTATGCAGACTTAATGATTTGGCTTCCAGCTGAGAGATGTAATATATGCAACTATCTCCCAATAGATTTCTGCCCTAAAAGATACCTTTTTCATTTCATTCCTTTCATCATTATGCCACCTCATGTGAAAGTAGAAAGGACAAGAGTAATTTTTTAAAAGATGTTTCTAAAACTCTTAGCAGCTTTTGTAAGTTAGTACACATCTAATAGGGTGGCCAGCAGGAGCAGGTGCTGTACTCAGGTGCTGTGTCCAGTTCTGGGCCCCTCGGTTTAGGAAAGATGTTGAGTTCCTGGAATGTGTCCAGAGAAGGGCAGCAAAGCTGCTGAGGGGTTTGGAGCACAAGCCCTATGAGGAGAGGCTGAGGGAGCTGGGGTTGCTTAGCCTGGAGAAGGGGAGACCTTATCTTTGTCTACAACTACCTGAAGGAAGGTTGTAGCCAGGTGGGGGTTAGTCTCTTCTCCCAGGTGGCCAGCAGCAGAACAGGAGGACACAGTCTCAAGCTGCACCAGGGGAGGTTTAGGCTGGATGTTAGGAAGAAGTTCTTCACATAAAGAGTGACTGGCCATTGGAATGGTCTGCCCAGGGAGGTGGTGGAGTCACCGTCACTGGAGGTGTTTAGGAAGAGACTGGATGGGGTGCTTGGTGCTGTGGTTATTTGATTAGATGGTGTTGGGTGATAGGTTGGACTTGATGATCTCGAAGGTCTTTTCTAACCTGGTCTATTCTATTCTAAATACATGATCTGACCATTAGGCCAGAGGTATCCCAGTAACAGCTGATGCATTTGCTTCAAAAGGCTGATCTTCATTTAAGATACTCTGGTTGATTGCAACTGAATATAGGAAAAAGATATGACTTTCAAACTCATTGCTGCTTGACATGTTCTCTTTCTATTACTGTTAATACACTGTTTTTTCCAGGATAGGGAAGACTGAAAAATGAGTGAGATCTAAAAATTGGAAGGCAACATGTAGCTTGAAGAAAATTAAATTTTAATTTCTTCCTGATAGCACTAAAGTTAAAAAATAATTAACCTTATATGTATAATTCCCTTCTCTGAGTTTCCAATTCTGTGTAATTTCTTATGAATCTTTGTTTAATAAAACATGAAAATCCCATTGCTCCTTCAGCAGTGATGCTTAGTCATTTCTGTGCCCTTAAACTAAAACAACAAAAATAGAAATAAGTTTTAGAAGAATAATTGAATGCCTCTGATAATCCAGAAACCCAAATTTCACTATATATTTCTTAACAGCTGTGAGTTGTGAGACAAAAATAAATGTTGCTCAAACAAAAATAAATCACAATTTACTTACTTTATTAGGCTTAACAATGGTATTTATTTTATACTTGACAATTGTATTTAAGTAACACTCTTTGAGTACTGCTTCCTTATATAGAATCTTCCTCAGGATGTATTCTTACATTTCCCATGCTCATAGGTAGATCTCAATGTCTGTGTTTTAAATAGAATAGAACAGAATTAACCAGGTTGGAAAAGACCTTCGAGATCGAGTCCAACCTATCAGTGACTGGCTGGAAAGCAGCCCAGAGGAGAGAGACTTGGGGGTGCTGGTGGACAAGAAGCTCAACATAAGCTCTCAATGTGCACTTGCAGCCCGGAAAGCCAATCAGATCCTGGGCTGCATCAAGAGAAGTGTGGCCAGCAGGTCAAGGGAGGTGATTCTCCCCCTCTACTCAGCTCTGGTGAGACCCCACCTGGAGTACTGCCTCCAGTTCTGGAGCCCCTATTACAAGAGGGATCTGGAGGTGCTGGAACGTGTCCAGAGAAGGGCCACGAGGATGATCAGAGGGCTGGAGCACCTCTCCTATTAGGACAGACTGAGGGAGTTGGGGCTGTTCAGTTTGGAGAAGAGAAGGCTCCGAGGTGACCTCATTGTGGCCTTCCAGTATCTGAAGGGGGCCTACAAGAAGGCTGGGGAGAGACTTCTCAGGCTATCAAGACTAGAGGGAATGGAATGAAGCTGGAGGTGGGGAGATTCAGGCTGGCCATAAGGAGGAAGTTCTTCACCATGACAGTGGTGGAGCCCTGGAATGGGTTCTCCAGGGAGGTGGTTGAGGCCCCGTCCCTGGAAGTGTTTAAGACCAGGCTGGATGAGGCTCTGGCTGGCGTGATCTAGTGCAGGGTGTCCCTGCCCATGGCAGGGGGGTTGGAACTAGATGATCCTTGTGGTCCCTTCCAACCCTGACTGATACTGTGATACTACTATGATACTATCATCCAACGCTAATTGACTAAACCATGGCACCAAGCACCCCATCCAGTCTCTTCCTAAACACCTCCAGTGATGGTGACTCCACCACCTCCCTGGGCAGCCCTTTCCAATGGCCAATCACTCTTTCTGTGAAGAATTTCTTCCTAACATCTAACCTAAACCTCCCCCGGCACAGCTTGAGACTGTGTCTTCTTGTTTCTATCAATCCCTTTCTAGCCCTTCTACTATGCTTTTTTTTCCTCTGTGTTTTGTTTTTTATTTAACTAAATGCTTTAAATGGACCTTTCCCCCCCCCCCCCCCCATAAGCTTTTAACCAGAAGTATTGCCAGACTTTGTAACTAGTAGAATAATTTCAGTGTTCTCATCATTATATCTCTCTGATAAATTCTTCACTCATAAAAGTTATGTTTCAAGTTCTTCACAAAGGCTACTTTGTAGATAAGGTTACAGTAATGCAGAGAATGAGTTGGGTGAACTTAGTGATCCTGAATGTTCGCTAACAAGGGGGCATAAAGACTAGAATTGTTTCAGTGGGCCTGTATGTAAAATGGATGTCTAGGTTACAGCAAGAAAAGAATAGCGACATTATTTCCTTGCGAAAGGAACGATGAAATATCACGCACGCAAATGATAAATCAGTGCAGGAATGCTTCACTGTAATGGAATGATGAAGCTGAATACATTGGGAAATATATTGTTTTTTATAAATGGGATGTTGTGGTTACTTTCACAGGCAATACCAGAGAAAAAAATGTACAGACTGTATCTGTACATAATTTGGCAACACAAACGTTCACCGCTTGCTTTGCAGGCTTGGAAACATGAAAAGAATGTTTTTCAAGCATTTCTTCATGGAATGGGCTTTCCCCTGGTTGCACAGACAGTGATCATGGCAAAAAGAAGAAAATTATTTTAAGGTGATTAACAAATGCAATGCAACTTGTTTGCTGTTTCGTCATATGCTGACTGTAAACTAAAACATCTGTACTTCTGCCTCACAGAAAAACCAGGAGGGGATTGGAATGCGTGTGTTTGTGTGTGTGTGTGCATGTTCATATTTTTGGTTGTCTGTTTTCTGTCCCTGAGCTACTGATGAGCTAAAATTAGAATGTCAGAATGGTTTGCTTGGAACTAATCACTCTGGTTCTGTGCATTTAGCTCTGACTGATATATCCATTCAATGATGATGTATCTGACTCTTTCAACACGTTTTTGCTGTGAGATGGCAAAACCTGAGGAAAGAATGTGGGCTTTCCGTTTTGTCTCATAAATGCTGTAAACCCACCCATCTGAATTCTTGGAACACACAGAATATTGCAATATTTGTAAAAGCCTCTTTTCTCTTTAACCACAAACTTAATGGAAACTGCAACCTGGCCCTTGATTTGGAACTTGCCTTGAGCCCTACAGGTGTGCAGGGGGACAAATTTTAGAATGAGGACAGAATTACTAATAATCATGAGAATTGCAGATGACCATACTGGTTTAAGACAATCATCTCTAAGAGTGTGTTATTAAGGTATGATCTCCAGGGGTATATATGAATGAAGAGTCTGTTATGGTTATTGAAACGTAACTGTTATTGTGCATAAATAATTTATGCAATTTATTGTGAGAGTCTGATTTCCGATACGAGTATGTTAATGAGCTCCTATCTCTCATCCAAATCCCAAAGTAATAGAGGAGCTGCAGAGTTCAGAGCAGAGCTTCAGGAAGGTTAAACAATGTCAGACTTCACAGATGCCCTTTCTAGTCACCTGGATACTGCTAGCATTGTTTCTGGAGGCAAGTCAAATATAGCTGCTTGTAGGAGTAACGCAGAAATGCATGAGGAGTGTTTGTTTTTAATTCTGCTTGTGGCCTGGACAGCTCATGAATAAATGTGGAAGCCCAATCAAAATAATGCCTCAAAAGCTGTCAGTAGGTTTGAATGCAACAACAAAGCAAGCTGGGATTCAGAGTGGAAAACAAAATCCTTTTTTTATTTGATAGTTCTCTGGGCTTAAAATAAGCACACAGTGGAAATGTTTGAAGAAGGCTCAGTTTTCCATTGCTCCTTCTTGTGTATTGTGAACACTATAATATGAAAACTGCAAGTAGTGCTGGGTCTAGGATACAGATGGCTGATAGTTTTCCAAGTGGAGTATCCCTTAGGCTGCTGCTAGCTGATGAAGACCAAATTGTTTTTAACTGCTTGCGGTGACAGCACTGTTTTGATTCAGAATTGACACAGAAAATGCCATTCCCTCCTTATCTGCAGCGCACATCTGTTTTAAGATTACAGGACTTTCTATAGACCTGCAAAAACTTGGTGACATGATTTAAGTCAAAGGTAGATAGAGTTCACAGAGTGCTCACACAGCACCACCAAAGCCAAAAGCAAAGTTTGCTGTGACTTCATATACATGAAGGATTCACTCGCATCTTCTGCAACAAAAATAATGAAAAGACAAGGGAGAAAACAGCAAGAGCCAAGCCCTCAATCAAGCCACTGAAAAATAATCTATGACCCTGGCCAATAAGCCAGCTGTTTTCCTGGAGGAAGCAGTTCTTACCTGGGATAAAGAAAACAAAGCCTTCTCTCATGCCCTGCTTTTGAGGAAAACTAGATATGGATGTTAGTGTTCAGTTCTGTAGCCTCCACGTTGAAGCAATAGCAGGCACATTATGGTGCTGTTTGTTTGACTTTGTGAGAATATATTTACAAAGTAAGCTGACCCACAACCACTAACCTCTTGAGATTTAAATTTAAGGTTAAATTGAATAGGAATTAAGAGCCTGGTGATTTGTCTGTGTTATTCCTTTAGAAATAACCACTGTATTATAGTACCACATTCCATCAGCTCTATATTTTAGCTTCCCATTTTGAAATCTTGAGTACGTAGAATTCAACTGGGAGTGCAGGGAAAATTTCTCAGAGAAACTGTCTCCCTGTTCAGCTGTTTGGAGGGTTGTAAGAACGCTGAAGGAATTTAGCAATGCCTTTCAATCAGTGCAGAAATAATCATCTTAATGTGATCCAATTTGATAATGTGCATTTGTATTCTTGTCTGATTTGAGAATACCTGCAGAGATGGTTTTGTAGGAGGTGAAGGTAAGCCAGTAATGTGCCCTTTGTCAAGAGGCTACATAATTTACCTGGATCAGTTTCAATGTGATAAGTTTAAATAGGAAATTGATAGAAGATATTACCTGTCAGATGTATTACATAAATATGCATAGTACAGAGATAAAAGAAATTGTCTCCCATGTTTTCCTTTCTGTAGGCTTAATGCCTCAAAATACTGAAAGTAAAATCTCCCTAAGATGCATTGCACCTTTTTCCAGTTCATAACAGAGTAATTTATTCTTCTCCTAGCCAAAGTCTTGATGAGCTCCATGTTTAGGCATTATTTGTTTCTTGGCCTGAATTCTGTGTGAGTCTTCAGACCTTCTTGTGACTGAGAGTCTGTGAAGACTGATGCAAGTTGAAGAGAAAAAACTGGCAAAGTAGTACCTGCTGGTAGCTTGGAGAAATGCTGGTGAGCAATGTTTCTCAGACATCAGTGTTATTCTTGGGAACTCCCTTCATTTGTGATTCTCTTTTTTATTGCACTTAGGAGTAATGGCCACTCCTCGTGTTTCAGTACCTCCAAATGCGGCAAGTTTGGCTTCCTGTAAAGTGAGTGAATGGGTATGAAAAGAGGAGCTACGGTAACAGCAAGTGAAGTGGCTTTCCTCGTGATTGTGGTCCTAGTCATGGTTTTCTGAAATGCCTGACACAGGGTAAGTATCCTCATTATTTTCCTTTACAGCAATTAAGGCTTTTTTTTCTCCATCACTGGTAGAAAGGAACATAGTCAAGAGAGATGAACTTATTTATTGACTGAAGTAGCAGAAATCTCGGAGAAAATATGTTGTGAATAACATTCTCTTATCCATTTCTTGACTGAAAAATCTACATAAGGAAATACTTTTGCTTTGTTCAGGCCTTAAAAACAGCAGGTGCTCTTACTGTGGCTGCCACTAATGTTCTGTGGGACTTGCCTGCTGTCGTAAAACAGTACAGATGCATGATGATAGAAAAGGAGGCAAGGGCTTCACAGTTTAAAGTTTGCAGTGTTCAGCTCCTTGAGGTTTATTTCCTATCAGTTTGGGGATTCCACCGTCCTCCTGATGTTTCTGTTGTGACTGATTACATAAGTACAAATTTCAAGTCACTTAGTTTATGGAGTGCCAAAAAACCTTACAAAAGGATGGCCAGCTATATACAAAACCCATCTTAATTGCATTGCTTGAATCAAAAGAACTTGTATACAAGCATTAGCAGGACAATACAGCAAACTGCTGTTCTATGTAAGTGTTAAACCAACCCTCCAAAATCCCATGCTCTTATGAAATTTAGTGACTTATATTGGCTATTAAGAAATATTAAAAATCTCCAACTATGCAAAAGTGCACCACAGGGAGGAGACGATCCAGAGATGCTCATATTGTGAAGTGCTCCTTCATGAGAAATGCTCTTTACTTGAGAGCTTTGTTGTCCACCTTATGATATGCTTACAAAAATATTTCAAGTTGTGGATTATTTGCACTGTTTTAGTCACTAAATGCAGGGGGTTTTAATCAACCATACTTCTAATGCCCGAAGAATTTGCCCAGTCCTCTGGTAAATGTTAAGTCTTTGTTAGCAAAAGGCATTTGAAGAACAGCTCAGTAGTCTAAGGGCTAAATTCATATAAAACAAAGATATATTTTCATTTTTCCAGTTTTGCACATGGAAAAAAAAATGCTGATATGCTATAAACTAAGTAGCCTTCTGCCATGTTTCTAACCCTTGAGGAATGCAGTGCAAAATGGACACTTGTTCAGTTACTAAACCTCCTTTTCAGCCTCACAAAGACTTGGCTTCCCAAGCTGGTGGAAACATTCTTAGGAGTTTATATATAGCACTGACTCTTTGAGCAGTATTGTTTGGTGATAATAATAACATTATTGTTTTAGTTTCTCAAAAGCTCTCTTCACAGCAGCAGTTGAATAGTAGCAGGCTAAATGTCACAGCGTAGCCCTATGTGTTGTCCCATTTTCTTCTGCCCCCATGGACATGGAATATGCAGGTGTTGGTTTCTCTCACCAAATGTATATTGTTTCATAATATCCAAGGACATAAAATTATTACTGCATGAAGTACACCTTCACAAAATGTGAAAACTGCATTGTGATTGGTAAAATAGAAGCACAACGGTGATTTTTAGAGCAAACTCCCAGCTGATATAAATTAACCCAGACTGCTTGAAGTCTTTCTTCTGCCATATGCCACTAGACAATTTAAGGGAAACACTTAGGCACAGTCATTTTGTTCTGCCTCAGGATTCATCTACCTAGAGAAGCGGATAGCCTCCTCAGTGATATGAAATCAATCCTGAAGCTGTGTGCTTTTGCCCCCTACCCAATCACGGTGTTCTCATTTAGAACTAGACTTCTTTTCACTGCAATTTACACAACAGAATATCTGACAGGCTTTTAAGGAACCTTCTTATTTTCAACTTCAAACAATAAGCCTAAGCTTCCAGGGTGCCTCTGGATGGATAAGCAAAGAGAGATTAACAGTTTAACTGTTTATTTCCATGGTATATGTTTGTGGTAACAACTCACTGGTGTAACAGTAATTCATAAATAGAGAGGTCTTGAGGTTTCTAATACTGTTTAGCACCTGTTCATGTAAGATGCCATTTTGCTTACTCACTCTCATGGAAAAAAGTCTTTCTCCCAACTCTAGTTTTACATTATGCTCACAGGTGCAGTATAACCTCATGTAATTGATACAGTCCCTGGTGATGTTTTAATATAATAGCCCAGCTGGTAAAAGTGGAATAATGAAGAAATGTAAGTAACTGCTGATGTCAAGATGTGAATGTTGTGCTCTGGCCAAATCTCAGATTAGAGCAGGAAACACAGTCAGCTGAGATAGATACAAATTAAAGCATCATTCACAATGTTAGCATCCTGTAGCAACGTGCATAAAACTCACTAGCTCATTAACTTTCAGATGAACTGAGGATTCTCTGAGAGAGGCCTCTTTCTGAAGAGTAATTCAGGGTGAAGTCAGGATGCATGAGAAAAGCTACTTTGCAGAAATCCCTCAGCAAGAACAGTGGTGCTGTTTACGTCAGTCTCAGCCAAACTTTCTCAGAAATCAAATTATATTAAAACTCAGGCTCTTGAGAACGTGGGCACATTCTTACAGCATTGCCCCAGAAACATTCAGCTAAATCATATCAATAAGAAACAAGTTGTGCTTGCTTGATTGTGCTGGGAGATACAGGATGTGCACTGGCTAAAAATCGCTCCAAGATGCTTATCACACTTGACCTCTTGGGAACAGACCTATACATGTAAATACAGCTGGTTGAAACTCCTTTTGTGTAAATATCGCCTTGAGCACCAAAATGTTGGAGTTTCTTGTGCAGAGTATTCTTGAAAGAAGGAGGGGAAGGTTTGTTATCTAAAAGAAGAAAAGTTTTAAGAAAACTCTTCAGGAAAAAGAGCAACTAAAAGCAGATTCTGTGTACCATGCTCCCCTTTGCAAACAGTACTGCTTCATTAAAAAGTCACTTTTCTTGCTTTGCCCCTCCTTCCCCCCCCCTTTTTTTTTTATGGTGCTCTGACTTGGAACACACCAAGTTCCTCTCCTAGCCTAGTGATAATGTTACCAGAACTGGAAGTTAGAGCAGCTCTCTGGGGACAGTAACTGTGTAACTTCTGCTATTTTTCACTTGATGTTTAGAAACAACCATGAGACCCAGAATGGTTGAAGTTTTGCAGTGCCTTTGGCCTCCCTCTTGCGCAGCTTGAGGTTTCACACAGAACTTTAGTATCAATATTACATTACAGAAAAAGCTGTAAGATGGTACCAAGATTCTCTTACATTGTTGAACAAGTCCAAAATCTTCCCATAATGTTTGATGGGAATCTAAGTACAAGCAAGCTTAGGAATTATCTGGAGTTTAGAAAGGTTTTCACTTTCATTTCAGCAAATACAGGCTCTGTCTCTTTAACACTCATTTTGTTCCTGCTGCTGAAGGTTAGACAGTTTCTAATTTGGTACCAAATCGATCTTGTCAGTGGAAATAAGCAAATGCTTAATATTTCAAATAGGCTCTAGCTTCCACAGACAAAACTTTTGAAGCATCAAGAAATGAAACTCTGTTAGCTACGGAGTATTCCAAGCACAAGTTTCTGATGTAATTATTTGCCACATTCATTTCCAAATGGAAGAAGATAGCCAGAAAAGGTCAGAAATATCATGGAAAAGGATTTTGGAATGGATAGTATCTTTTAGATGGAAGAGACAAATGCATGACCAGATACCTACAACTGCATTCTTGTGGCAAGGGTAGGGGAGAATTCAAGGACACCTTAGGGCAAAGAGCACTCTCCAATTAGTAGATAGTTTATAAGGGAAATGCTTTTAAATGCTCTTGTTACTAAAACAAGGGGATTAGGTGAGAGTGGTAAAATGAATATAGACCAGATTCAGAAAGTTTCATCTGGTGATGCTGAGATGGTAAGGTTATCTGGAAGAACCTAGCAAGCCACCATTTCAATAGACAGTACCTGTTTAGTTTTAAGGAACTGATTATTCACTTTGATTTCTCAAAACTCTGTAATGACATTAGCCTTCCAGTCTGTAGTGAAATAAGATAGGCTTGGTACTTTGCTAGGGAAGAAAACTGCCTCTCATCACAGTGAAAGCCCAAACATGACATGTCTGTTCACATTGGTAATAATGAAGTGAGCTGTTCTCAGTCAGTTTTGTAGAGGAAGCAAGGAGAGAGTAGAATAGAATAGAGTAGAGTAGAATTAACCAGGTTGGAAAAGACCTTCAAGATCATTGAGTCCAATTTATCAACCAACATCTAATCAATTAAACCATGGCACCAAGCACCCCATCCAGGCTCTTCCTAAACACCTCCAGTGATGGTGACTCCACCACCTCCCTGGGCAGCCCATTCCAATGGCCAATCTCTCTTTCTGGGAAGAACTTCTTCCAAACCTTCAGCCTAAACCTCCCCTGGCACAGCTTGAGACTGTGTCCTCTTGTTCTGGTGCTGGTTGCCTGGGAGAAGAGATCAACTCCCACCTGGCTACAGCCTCCCTTCAGGTAGTTGTAGATGACAATAAGGTCTCCCTGGAGCCTCCTCCTCTCCAGGCTAAGCAACCCCAGCTCCCTCAGCCTCTTCTCACAGGGCTTGTGCTCCAAACCCCTCCCCAGCTTTGTTTCCCTTCTCTGGACACATTCCCTGGAGATCTTATCAAAGTACAAAATTATGAAGACTTTAAGCATCCATGTCGGTGTTCTTTGCTCTTCCTGTTACATGAATTCCAAAAATATGAAAGGGCAAAAATAGACTGAGATGGGTGAGGAAGGAAGAAGGCAACTGCACATGTATTTCTAGAGAAAATTAACACAATGAAGACAAGACAACTTCCCAAAAAAGTCAATTTCCAATGCTGTTGAAATCTCAATTTGTGCTTGTATCATAGCCATCAGGCAATTGCCTGCCCTTATTTGAAAGCTATAAAAGCCACTCAGTTCATGAATTGAGATGGGGGGGGGAAAATCAAGAAAGGAAGAAACTATTCCATTTTGTCCATATTTGAGCTAGAGTGAATCTTCAAAGAAATCCAGTTTGAGGCACAACACGGTAGAGAAATGAACATCATGAAATACAAGACTTCTCCAGTCCTAAAGATGTGCCATTGCAGGAAAATCACTCAGCTTATGCAATTCTGTGTAATGGAAGAAATATTTTCTTACCTCAAAGGAATTTATTAATTGGATCCTGATTCTGATTTTATGGTCACAGCAAAGGTAATTTTCCCAATGAACATTTTGGCTGATAAAAGAGCAGAGGAGGAAAGTTGTCTTCTCACAACAGAGAATTTTGCAGGTACAAAGCAGCAAATACTGCTATTTCCACCACCTAGAAGTATAAATAAGAGCCAATCTTTCCATATTCTTGAGCCACTACTAAAAATCATGATGCAAATAAAAGCCATTTTGTGTCATATTTGGAATCAGTAGATTGACCTCTTAGCTCCATTTGGAAACTTTAAAGATTTATAGCCTTAGTGTATTGCGCTATCTTGACAACACTGTGTGGGTTTGAAATGGAAGTAGCCTAGAAATGCAATGCAAAGACATCAAACCAGAAGAATTAGTGTGATGAGGTTCTGAGTTCTTTGTCCTGTGGATGTCAATAGCAAAACTCCTGCTGACTTGGAGGGTGGCTTCAAACATCTGCTTGTGTCTGGTAGATCAGGAAAGAAAATGATAATTGAACCCATTCTCAAGCCTTTGGAGTCTAAATTATAAGATCCCAGTCAGTTTGCTGCTTCCTTTTTTTCCTGCAAACCTTTTGCCTTCTGGTCCTTTCTTGCAGGGCATGCTTCCATTGCTATGCCTGTTCTTTAGCCATTTAGAATGGCATAAGACGACAACCACTCTGAGCTTGGAGGAGGTAGTTGTGTGTCTTGAACTGGTCACTGCTCTGCCTCAAAGACTGCTTTTGTTGCACAAACTACTTTCCCCTTAATGTCTTGGTATTTTTCCTCTTCATGAAAATGTTTTGAAATGTCAAATGCTTCATTGCCCCAGACTTCCTGTCACTGGCAAAGGAGAGAAGACCACATCAGTAACTTTGGTGCTTTTTCAGCACATCCAAACAAAACCACGTACGTCTCAACATAAAAAGCTTTACAAGACTGCCAATTCAATCTCAAACTGGTCTCAAACAGGGCTAAATGGAAATGATTGCTTTTCACATTATAAATTATTATGGAGGTTGTATTTAGGAGTACAAGTCATGTCCCTAGTTACTTTCCCTGGTATTTCCTAATGCGTAATCTAGAGGTAGCAGACTGTACCATGCCAGCAATTCTGATGCAGGATGGGTCCAGGTTACTGTGCCATGACTTCAGGTAGTCCAGGAACTGCCCTAAAAGTTTCTTAATGGGGAAGTCCAAAATGCAGGTGGACACAACAGTCCCTTGATGTGTAAGCATCTGAATGCAGCTGATGATCATTTCAGTTTTGAGTTCTTATTCTCTTAAACGGTTGCCCTAGACTAGAAATGAAAAAGTTTTAGCACTTTTGAAACAGCTGCAGTCTCTGTCCTTACATCTAAGGATAAAAACACTCAGCTCTTCATGTCTAATTCTGTTTGGTTAAAGTAAAATTAGTGCTGAAATTAGGGATTCTGGTTTTCAGCTGACTAAAAATAAAAAATCAGACATCAACTCCAAGTTTCCTAGAGTCCAAACAAACATACTTGAATGGCAGAAGTGATGCATTTCCTTTCAAAAGTTTTTCTGGAATTCACCTTCTGTACACACTGTCTCCTGCACAGCACATACATCTCTTCCTGTTCATGCTCTCTGTGGTTCACGTGTGCATTGCTAAAATTAGTATCTTAATGTGGTGGGTTGAAATCATGCCCCCCCCCCGACATGAAACACAGAATCACCAAGGTTGGAAGAGATCTCAAAGATCACCAAGTCCAACCTGTCACCCAACATCTCATGACTAAACCATGGCACCAAGTGCCACGTCCATTCCCCTCTTGAACACCTCCAGGGATGGTGATTCCACCACCTCCCTGGGCAGCACATTCCAATGGCAAACGACTCTTTCAGTGAAGAACTTGCTCCTCACCTCAAGCCTAAACTTCTTTTAGTGCAGCTTAAGACTGTGTCCTCTTGTTCTGGTGCTGGTTGCCTGGGAGAAGAGACCAACCCCCTCCTGGCTGCAGCCACCCTTCAGGTATTTGTGTGTTAAACTCCATATGGGACCATATGTACCAAATCCTAAAAGTAATGGCGATATTTGTCCATGTTTTCCTCCTGCCTTAGTGTCTCTCTTGTAAAACAGCTCATTTTTGCTCAAGTTTACATGCCTGTCAATCAAATAATCATGTAAAAATACTTTTTCTAAGAATTTAAAAAGCAATAACCCTTTATTAAAAAAGGCAGGCACAGAGATTCACTAATTATAGCATTAATTAAAAAGAAATTTCTCTCCTGGAGCTGTAAGTAATTCATATGTTGTAATCCTGGAAAGAATACACTTTCTCTTTGCTGAGGGAAAAAGATTTGCAGTTTATTCTAAATGTTACAAAATCAAGGATAGAAAATACAATTCAAAATGGTGTTTTTATCACAACTCCCCTTTCAGATATGGTATGTAAAAGAAAAAATATATTTAACAATGGATCATTTCACAGCAAGACTTAAAATGTCATTGCTAACCACACTTTCTCCCTTTGCTCTGTGTGTGTAGATAACCACTTGTTCCATCTGCCACCTACACACTGATAAAGCTTTAAGTGCCCCGCTCCAAGTGAAAGGGTGATCTAGTGTTTAGCCTGAAATTTGAATTCTGTGAGCAGTTTAGCCATAGACCTGTATGTGGTGACCTGCCACAGGTTGCTTACTGCTGTATGCCATCAAAATGCCGTAAATGCTGAAGTGTTTGTCTTTTCTGGTGGGGTCTGACTTCTGCAGACTTACCAGCCCTAATTTTGTTTGTGGGACACCTTACCTAGAGAGAGATACCTTGAAATGTGGAAACATTCAGTCTAGGGAATCAGGTTAACTTAAGTCTGAAGTAAAAAAACCACACAATGACTTGTACAGGATCTTCATTAACAACTGCTTAAGCTGCTTTTATTTCACTGCTCTTACTAGTGTGATTGACTCCTGGCTGTGTTTCAGTACCTTATTTCCCCGAGTCTACACACCATCTGCTTGCTAGACCAATACTGATATTTCACCTGCAGTGGAATAACCAGGTGTCTCTGGACAAAATTAGCAGCTACATGGGGTTTCCACTAGGCTTGAGGATTCTCTGGTATTGGTCTTCCAATCAGTCTGGTCATCCACTGCCATTTCAGAAAGTATCATATTGTCACACAACCTCCTGCAGTGGTGTAGAAAGATTAGCACTCAGACAACTTTGTTATCTCAACTTTAATGAGGGACAACAAGAGACCTGGAGGAGAGATGGGATCTATATATCATTGTTCCTCAAGCTAAGCCACATGAGACAGGAGAGTTTCTGACTGTGATTTTGTTCAGCTACAGGGATGTGGAGTGGCTTCATCTAAAGGTGTTTAAAAACAGCATTGAAACTAAATGTAATCTATACTAAGGTCTAAGGAGGGAAATTGCCATATCAAGTACAGGGCTTGTGTGTGACATGAGCCATGTACTAGAAATGTCTTTGACAGAGGAAAAATTGGAGGTCTACAGGACAGCTGTGGAGCCAGGGGTTTGCATTTAGTGGTTTGCAGTGTGGAAGTGGCTAGTGCTGAGTGTGGCTAAGCAAAAGCAGTGACATCATGGGCTACTCTGGACCTGCTGGCCAAGGAAATGGGTCTACACAAAAAGGGGAAACTTCTACACGTGTCCAGAGAAGGGCAACAAGGCTGGCAAGAGGGCTTGAGCACAAGCCCTATGAGGAGAGGCTAAGGGAGCTGGGGTTGTTTAGCCTGGAGAGGAGGAGGCTCAGGGGAGACCTCATTGCTCTGTACCACTACCTGAAAGGTGGTTGTAGCCAGGAAGGGGTTGGTCTCTTCTCTCTAGCAACCAGCACCAGAACAAGAGGACACAGTCTCAAGCTGTGCCAGGGGAAGTTTAGGCTTGAGGTGAGGAGAAAGTTCTTCACTGAGAGAGTCGTTCGTCATTGGAATGGTCTGCCCAGGGAGGTGGTGGAGTCACCGTCCCTGGAGGTGTTCAAGAGGGGACTGGACGTGGCACTTGGTGCCATGGTCTAGTCATGCTGTCTGTGGTGACAGGTTGGACTCGATGATCTTTGAGGTCTCTTCCAACCTTGGTAATACTGTGATACACTTTGGTTCCTCAGGGATAGAGTGAACATTTCATAATCAAGTGTGTTGTGAATAATTCAGAGGCACTTGGACAATATAAAAGAGAGTTGTGTACATAGTGGATAGCCATTGACCCTTGAGTCAACAAGGCAGGTGTCTAAATATTTTGCCAAACAAGGATGGATTTAAACAAAAGCATAAATTCAGAGTCTCCATTTCGTTGGGTTTTTTGTTTTGTTTTGTTTTTCCCCCTCTTTGCTTTGGCTTTAATGTCTGCTGCACTGCATCATCCTGCTAAACACATCAGAACAGTAAACACAACACTTCTTTAAAACAGGCAGTTGCCATTTCACACCAATTTCCTGAAAGGAATGAAGCTAAATTGTTTAGAACTGTTGAATATTTTTATTAAGGAACATCAGTATCTGGCAAATAAGGATGCATTAAAATAATTGAATATGCTATGCATTTCACTAAAGCTGGCTGGAATAGTTCCTGCACTAAATTACATATGTGGATCCCACTGTTTCATCTGAGATCGTCTCAGCAGGGATGGCTATGGAAATGCAGATTTGCACTGCTGCTGAGTCCCTGCAGATTTTGCTCTGTGTCAACAATTCACTTAAGGATCTTGAAATGTTTTGCCCCTTTTTTCTTTTTTTTTTCCAGACATTTAGCAATTCAACACATTCTGCTCTCCAAATTAGATAAGTAATTTAAATCATAATAGTCTTTTCAATATCCACTCTGGGCCTCTTCTCACTTGCTGCAGGAGGTTCCAGTTTTCCCTCTTTCTCCTTTGTGCAATGTAGAAGTATGTCCATCACTTCATCTAAAATATGAAAGGGAACTTTGTGCCAAGGGTCTTTCCAAAACATGACAAATGTTCATTTTTTGCATAACTTTTTCTTTTACCAAAAGCAGAGCCAACAGAAATAACTGTGTTGATATTCACACAAAATACAACAGTTATCCTGCTATCTGTTGGTTTTTCAGAAGGCTTCCTTCAAAATCACTGCAAGCTACCATAGAATCAATAAGGTTGGAAGAGACCTCAAAGATTATCAAGTCCAACCTGTCACCCAGCACCTCGTGACAAATAAACCATGGCACCAAGTGCCATGTCCAATCCCTTTTTCAACACTGCCAGGGATGGTGACTCTACCATCTCCCTGAGCAGCACACTTCAATGGCCAATTACTCTCGCTGGGAAGAACTTTCTCCTCACCTCGAGCCTAAACTTTCCCTGGCACAGCTTGAGACTGTGTCCTCTTGTTCTGTGTCCCTCTCTCTGGGAAAAGAGACCAACCTCCTCCTGGCCACAACCACCCTTCAGGTAGTTGTACAGAGCAATAAGTTCTCCCCTGAGCCTCCTCTTCTCCATGCTAAACAACCCCAGCTCCCTTAGCCTCTCTTCATAGGGCTTGTGCTCGAGGCCTCTCACCAGCCTCGTTGCCCTTCTCTGGACACATTCAAGACTTTCAATGTCCTATAGAATCATAGAATCAACAAGGTTGGAAAAGACCTCAAAGATCATCAAGTCCAACCTGTCACCTGACACCTCATGACTACTAAACCATGGCACCAAGTGCCACATCCAATCCCCTCCCAAACACCTCCAGGGATGGTGACTCCACTACCTCCCCAGGCAGCTATGTCAATGTAATGAGTGATGTGGCCTCCATACACCTCTGTACAGAGGTGTTAGTTACCTTCTTTGAGTGACTGACAGCCATGGTTTAGCCTGTGCATGCTATTTTCACCTTGTCTCACACAATTACAACCAGCTTGACTCCAAGTCTGTAACTAGACAAAACTGGTAGGTAAACTTTTAATTGCATTAATCCTTGTACTAAAGGAACAGCCAAAAAAAGGATCAGTTGGTCATTTTGGGAAAAATCAAATTTTCTAATACAGTTGTCATGCTTTTTTCTGTTAGAAGAATCCAGTCAGTCTGTAATTACCAAAAAGGAAACTAAGATGTAAGGTCTTGCTCAAGCCTTACAAACAATATGGTCGTTTAGACAAGCTGCCCCTGTAGGAGGCTCTAATAGCCTGGCTCTACCCAACATTTATGGAACCACTAGGAACTGAATCTTTCTGATACTGCTGTCATTCTGCCATGCTTGCTTGAGCATATTAGTGGGAACTGGATGGACTGATAAGCACAGCACTTAATAAGTCATGTGAAAGTAGGTAGCTTATTAACAAGGGTAGAAAACAGAGTTGCTTGGGCTGGATGTTCTCCAGGCAAATCATCTTTTCTTTTTTCTTTTCCAGAAAACGGTGCCTCATCACATCTGGAATGATTTGGGGAGCTCTGACAGTGAACCATAAGGAAGTTTTCAACAGTTCATGGTTGTTTGGCTAGCAGAAGGTTGTAGACCCCAGCCACAGTCACTTCTTCAGCACCATGGGACTTCTATTGCTTCCAGAAACTCTCACAGACATTTGAAGGCAAGAAGCCCACTTCTGTGCAGCTGAGAGCTCATGCTGGTGGCCTCTCTCAGGACTTTCATGTAGATACTGTTAACATTTTCCAGGTATGAAATCTGCCCGCCCCCCCCTTTTTTTTTTTCTCCTGGAAAAAAAACAACACCACCACAAATTCTCAAACTCCATCACTGCATTCTTCAAGAAGTCTCTCTTCTGTGTTTGGGAGAAAGACAAGAGGACATGGTATGAAGGTGCGTCAGGGAAGGTTTAGGTTAGATATTAGGAAGCACTTCCTCACAGAAAGGCTGATTAGGCAGTGGGATGGACTGCCCGGGGGGTGGGGAGTGGAGTCTCCATCACTGGAGGTCTTTAAGAAAAGGTTGGATGTGGCACTTGGTGGCATGGTTTAGCTGATGTTGTGGTGTTAGGTCATAGGCTGGACTTGATGAGCTCAGAGGTCTTTTCCAGCCTCAATATTTCTGTGATTCTGTAAAGGCTGAGACATTTTCTGGCTTTAGATGGTGCCTCGTGTGGAAAGCAGAGCTTAAATAAGCCAATTAAAAAGCCTGCCCTGTGGAAAAACCCTGCTCTGGACACATTTGGAGCACTGCCTCCCACACTCCCGGTCTGCTGCCTCACCCATGGACTCTCAGGGCTTTACTGTTTCTGACTCTTTGTTGCTGCTCTACGAGCTGAGAACTAAGCAAGAGTCTGACATGGTCTCCAGTTCAGTATCTTCAACAATTTCAGAAATCAGTCATTTTAACTATTTGGAAACAATATGTCTGGAAACTTTTTGCTTTCATGGGAAATTCTTCAAATTGCACTTTTTTTTATTCCAAAGAAGGAAGGGAATAAAAAAAAGCCTAGACTTTTCTACAGAGAAGAAACACCAAGTTTCACTGTAGTATTCTCAAGAATATTCCTGCTAGAGGCCACAGTGTTGAAGTCTTAGGAACAATAGCTGCTGGATAGAATAGCTGGAGGCAATCTGAAGTGTCTGTTTTCTGTGATGTCATTTTACTTTTATCTGGGAAAAGCACAGTGCTAATGGCTTGACAGCCAAAATCACAATAAGCTCTAGCTGTAATGAATGCAGAGATGCAGACATGCAGACTTGTCTGCACCTCATGAGATGCGAGTTTTGGATGCAGTCATGTGTACTGCCAAGCCTTGCCCACGTTTTGCAGTTCTCACACTGGGATTCTTCAACTCTTACTTCTATTAAGAAGCAGCATCACTTTCTGAAATGACAGGAAAGAATTTAGGGGAAAAGTGAACCATTTCTGAAATCTCACATCCATCATCCCCTCTCCAACATTCCATTTTCACCTTCTCCTTCTATAAATGACCTGGAATAATTAGAGATTTTTAACAAATCTGATATCTGTTTACCAGTAAGTGACAGTGGAGCTCTTCAACAGCACTTGTTAGCAGGGGGATGTTGATTAGTCAATCACCAACAGTTTCTTTCCTTTCTCAATCTAAGGAAATTATCCTGGTGAGATTAAAATGACATTGGATGTGCTGTTTTCTGAAGAGCAGCCTTTTCGTTCCACGGAAAGAAAGTTGCCCTTTTTTCACTGTGCTGCCAAAATCTTTCCTCTGCACTTTCAAATGAGCATGAGTCATTTTTGCAGCGAGCCGAGTATCTGCCTGCTAGTGAGGCTGCAGGTGTTGGGTGTTATTCCCAAAGTCCTCTTCACAATCCGTGATTGCAGTTGTGTTCCCCCAGCACTGCTCCTGCCTTTTTGCTTTCTAGATTGAAACATATTCAATTTTTGCTAGGCCTTTGTTGCAGGGAAGCATGGGTTCTGGTCTTTTTTAATAACCTCTGGTACTAAAGACATCTGCTTGTTCTTTTTGAAGTATCCAGAAGTTTGAAGTGAGAGGCCATAGTTTGCATTAAGACTAGCTGAAACACTTGGAGAAGAGAGACAAATCTTCATGCATGCAAAGCTTTCTTCTGGCCTGACTGAGAAGCACTATTATTGTTCAGCCTTCCTGGCTACACCGCTGCTATTGTATTATAGAATAGAATGGAATTAGCCAGGTTGGAAAAGAACTTCAAGATCATCGAGTCCAACCTATCATCCAACACCATCTAATCAACTAAACCATGGCACAAAGCACTCCATCCAGTCTCTTCCTAAACACCTCCAGTGATGGTGACTCCACCACCTCCCTGGGCAGCCCATTCCAATGACCAATCACTCTTTCTGGGAAGAACTTCTTCCTAACATCCAGCCTAAACCTCTCCAAAAATGCCAGAGAAATAGAAAGCTGGAGAGGGGTACTTTAAATTTATACTATTCTGCAGGAGAAACAGTTCCCCAAAATGAAATAGTTCTGTTGGCATTTTTCCTAGATTTGTACTTGCAAAAACCAGACTCCAGACCAAATATGATTGCTTAACAGGGTCACAAAAGTATTTATCGGCATGCATCTTTAAGATTGCTTTCCTGACTTTTGCCTTTATTCATTTGCCAGGCGATATTCCCTCAGCTTCATTTTCTTCCAGCCCAAAGGCTAGTTTTCTGGTGTCTTTCCATATGCATAATAATGTCTTTATGTTTACAGAATATTAGGATGAAACTCAAGACTTTTCAGTTTGTAAATAAGAGGAAAAACCTATTAGGCAAGCAAGGAAGCAAGAATCAGCATTTAAATCCCAGATTAGAAACACTGGAAAAGCTGCTTGATATTGTAGCCTGCATTAAAAGGAAAATAGAGCCACGTACTCACTGGACTTGGTATTTTTTCCTCTCATGCAATACATGGTTCATATTAATTACATCTCACCTTCAGCCATCTTAAGGCTTGTTCCTAAATCCGCATTAATTGTTTTAGTTCTGTCTTGAGAGAGAGTAACAGAGGCAGGCAGTTCTGAAGAGTAATTCAGCCCAACTCTCTTAAGAGAGGATGAATATTCCTGTCTTGGATTTGCTTTCTTGGATGTCATCTATAAATACTGTGCAGCTGGATAGAGCCATTGCACCATTTATGAGTTGGGGGCCAAATCTCATCTTTAGTGATTACCTTATTCCACCCTATTCACTCTAATGGATTTTATATGAAGAGAATTGGAACCGATAGAAACTCAGCCTATGCTGTCAAGCCAAGACTACAGGCAACAAATTCAAACCACACCGAACTGATGTATGCTGATAAAGACCAATGTCTTGGCTGAAAAATTCAGTAGTGTGCTTATGTGAGCAAAAAAATTCTGCTAAGTAAACACTAATGTTTGCTGCACACAGTAGTTGTGAAGCAACAGAAATGGAAGAAAGATGCTATCCCCTGAGATGGTCAATATTAGCCTTGTTGAAATTCAAGCTGTGGTGGGGTGAGAAAGTTCCCTCCCCACACACAGGGAAAGAAACCACAGCTAGCTCAGTCGGAAAAGCAGATGAAAGCTATATTTACAAGCATAAATGGAATGCAATGAATATGCACACAAATATACAATATTTACAATATATACAGGAAAATACACCAATGAACACAATGCAGAAAAACCTTTTCCCTCCAGCCGGCCAGGGGGGTTCCCTGAACCCCCCTCTCTCCCTCCCCACCTCCCCCTTTTTCCCAAAAAGGGTTAGAGAGAGAGAGAGAAAGGCAATTAAGAAGGAAAAAGTCTGTTAGCTAAAAAGCACATGCAAAATTAGTTCTTATCTGGTTAGCTGTTACTCAAGGCCGTTCCTGCTTCAGCAAGAGAGAAAGCACAGACTGCACCCAGCCTGCACCCAGACCAGACACAGACTGAACCAACAGCACCCAAACTCCAAACTGCACCCCATAAGCACCAATGAAATTCGTTTAGACTATCTTGTTTTTGTTCAAATATCAAAAACATTCAGCTAGAGTGTTCAGCAACTGTCTCTTTCTTAAAGGCATAGCATCAACCGGCCACAATCCACCTCTTCTAAACAATTTCATTGGCTGTTCATACTGTCCATCCAATCTAAAGCAATAGCTACAATTTGTAAGTAAAGTTGATAGTGTACTGGATTCCTCTCCAGGTGAAAGCAAACTGAGGCCTGCATTCTTCTGCTATGGGAATAGAGAAGAAGGCATTAGCAATGTCTATGGTAGCATACCATTTGGCCTCTTTGGATTCCAGCTCATATTGGAGTTCCATCATATCTGGTACTGCTGCACTCATAGGTGGAGTTACTTCATTCAGGGCTCGGTAGTCGACTGTCAGACGCCAGTCTCCATTCTGCTTTCGCACAGGCCACACTGGACTGTTGAAAGGGGAATGAGTTTTGCTGATGACTTTCTGACTCTCCAACTGACGAATCAGATTCTGAATGGGCAACAAAGAGTCACGGTTGGTTCTGTATTGTCTGTGATGCACAGTCTGAGAAGCAACCGGCAATTTAATGTCCTCAATCTTGTGTTGTCCCACAACTGCAGATTCATCAGAAAGATCAGGTCTAACAGAGAGCTTCAGTTTTTGTCCATCAGTTTCTACAGATGCTACTCCAAAAGCCCATTTGTAACCTCTAGGGTCTTTGAAACGCCCTTCTCTCAGAAAATCAATTCCCAAAATACAAGGTGCATCAGGTCCGGTCACAACTGTATGCTTCCTCCACTGTTTACCAGTTAAACTTATATCAACCTCCACCTTAGTTAACTCTTGAGATCCACCAGTGACTCCCAGAATAGTTATAGCTTCTGATCCCTGATAATTTGATGGCATTATGGTACACTGAGCCCCTGTGTCAACCAAGGCCCTGTACTTCTGAAATTGTGAAGTGCCAGGCCACTGGATGTACACATCCCAATAGATTCTATTATCTCTGTTACCCCTCTCCTCCCCCTGGCGGGAGGCAGGGCACCCCTAGTTATGGGGAACATGCCCACATGTGCAATGAGCACATGGTGCAGTGTTAAAACTGGAGCCACTGTTGGAGCTATTAGAGTTGTCCTGGGGAACTGTGGAAGTAACAGCTACCCTTCTGGTATTGCTACCTCGGGCTCTGCCACTTTGCAGTTCCCTCAGCCTCCTGAGAAGATTAGCAGTTGGTTGACCATCCCATCTGCTCATGTTCTCACCAAACTGATCACGCAGAGTTATCCAAATACTTCCACGTGACTGCCTTGGTGGTCTGTTTTGGTTGGATCGGTTTTGGAATGACCTGTTTTGGAACGACCTGTTTTGGAATGACATCCTTGGAGGACGCCTATTCCTCACAGAGGAAACCTGTATCCATCCGGAGGAAGAATTGGAATTATTTCCTTGTGCCAATTGGGAGATGGTATTTTTAAATTCATCCTTCAGCTCTTTCATGCAATTCTCAATTTTCCAGACAGAGTTTCAATGGCTGAAACCAAAGAAACACGTGTCATGCTATCCTCCAATTGTCTCATCTGATCAGTGAATTGGCCAACCGTAGGAGAAGCTCCGCCATAATTTCTTGCCACAATTCTGCTTGCCAGAATATTTGCATAATTAGGAGGAGCAAGTTTGATGAGCTTTTTAGCAAGACCAGTTCCTACAGGAATTTCATCAGGATTCAGAGTCTCATGGTCACCATAGAGTACCTCTCTAACAGCAAATTCTCTCAGACGCTTAATTCCTTCCTCTATGGTAGTCCAGGGCTTAGGATTCCATGGGAGATCATCTCGGGAAGGATATCTCATGAGGGTTGCCATTAAAAGGCGTATCCACAGAGTAACCTTACCGAGAGTCCTGCCTAGATGTCTATCTATTCCATTATCCTTTGAGAGAGTTCCTAGTTGAGCTGCTGACTTGTCTCCAACCATTAGAGCTGGAGCACCTGTATCGTAGCATCTACCAAGCCAAGCTAGGATTGGCTCCTTATCTGCTCTGATATAATCTTTACGCACATTCCTTATCTCTTCCCTTGGTGAAGAACAGTCCAAAATATCATCTGACTCCTCCTCTTCCTCCTCTTCCTGAACTTGTTGCCCCATTAATCTCATTGTCACTCTCCTAAGAATCTCTTTAAGGTCAGGTGTACCACCTCTTGTTGTCCTGCTATCAGCAATTTGCCCTGCATTTCCATCCAGTGATGTTCTCAATAACTCAGCTATATCTTTAAGACAAATCTTCTCCTCCTCAGCAGGGTCTCTTAAAGCAGAAGGTCCCTCACCAGCATCAGCATCTGAATCAGCTTTGGTCTTTCCACCTCTCGTCTTTAAAACAGCTACCTGCTGAACTGGAGCTGTGTTTGAATTTACAGCTGGCTTAACAGAAGCTGACAGGTTTTGAGACGGATCAGCTGCTGTGGAGGACACTTCCGGTCCTGCTGAAGAAGAAGGAGGAACTGGCTTTGCCTTGCTAATGGCTGCCGAGGACGGGGGAGCCGCCATGTTAGGCGCTGCCGCTGCCGCAGCAGCTGGCTGATTGCCAGAACCACCAACAGCACCGTTCAGAGCAGCCTTTCCGATGGAAGTTTTAGCTTTCTTTTAACTGATACAGACCCTCCATTCTCCTCATCACTAGATATTTCTGGGGTCGAGTTAGAGCTGTTCCTTCTCCTCTTGGGTCTACGCCTAATTACAAAACAGGCCTTATAAACTTTTCTCTCCCGGTACAGCGTATATAACAAGTACGCATTGCTTATCACCAACAGCAGGATTGCACACATAAATAAATCACCTTTGGATCCCAGCCATCACTTAAAACAACTCTTTCACCTACTGGGATCTTAAACTCCTTTATCTCTATGGGCAGAGTAGTCGAGGTCACATTCCCGTATCTATTAAACCAAAAGAATCCCAGGCACCGATCATAGAGAAGCTGAATCTTATACTTAAACCATAAATACAATTTATACATCAAGTATCTGCTTAAGCGATCGAAAATCAATCCCAGGACATGCTTATAGATAAGGACCCCAAAGATTGAAAAAAACAGACGCTCTAAAATCCAAAACACTTTCATCCTTGCAACTCCGACCTGAGCAGACAATAAATCAAGCAACTTTTGCTCTGCTTCTGGACAGCAACTATCCACAAGCCGCGCGTTGGGCGCCAATAAAAAAATATGTGGTGGGGTGAGAAAGTTCCCTCCCCACACACAGGGAAAGAAACCACAGCTAGCTCAGTCGGAAAAGCAGATGAAAGCTATATTTACAAGCATAAATGGAATGCAATGAATATGCACACAAATATACAATATTTACAATATATACAGGAAAATACACCAATGAACACAATGCAGAAAAACCTTTTCCCTCCAGCCGGCCAGGGGGTTCCCTGAACCCCCCTCTCCCTCCCCACCTCCCCCTTTTTCCCAAAAAGGGTTAGAGAGAGAGAGAGAAAGGCAATTAAGAAGGAAAAAGTCTGTTAGCTAAAAAAGCACATGCAAAATTAGTTCTTATCTGGTTAGCTGTTACTCAAGGCCGTTCCTGCTTCAGCAAGAGAGAAAGCACAGACTGCACCCAGCCTGCACCCAGACCAGACACAGACTGAACCAACAGCACCCAAACTCCAAACTGCACCCCATAAGCACCAATGAAATTCGTTTAGACTATCTTGTTTTTGTTCAAATATCAAAAACATTCAGCTAGAGTGTTCAGCAACTGTCTCTTTCTTAAAGGCATAGCATCAACCGGCCACACAAGCACTCTGAGCCTGTGAAACATGCAAATAAATGTAGCTGCAATCACCTGAATAATCACATGGTTTTATTAGCTCCATTGCATTTCCTTCAAATAGGTAATCAAGCCTAAACTTGCAGCTTCTTAACTGACAGCCACTGTGTGCCTAAGGTTCTGTGTGCCTCTGTCTGTGAAGATGGTTAAGGACTTCCAGAACTTTCAGTGAATATAGGTGGTGAATATGGCCTTAGTCCCAGTTCCTCACTTAAATGCCTGGATTTGAATGTAAATGCCAACCATGGTCTTTTCCACAGGATATCAAAAGCCAATTGCATGTAGTCAAGACACAAATCTCATGGTGCCTAAAACAGCTGTGAAAGGACAATGAGATGTCATCGGTGTCTGTGACCTGCCCTTGAAATTTCTCATCCAGAAAAATAATCTGTTTCTGAAAAGAGGAATAGTGCTGGGAAGCAAGGCAGCAAAACTGCATGGCTAAAAGAAGCAGTTACACTGCTGTGTGGCCTGAGAGGCTTTTGAGAAGGAATGGCATGGGAAGACACCACTTAGGGATGCCTTAGTGATAAGCTTGAAGTTTTACAATTGCAAAAGAGAAGAATACAGACTCTGTAAAACTCTTTACCAGGACAGAAACAGACATAAGAGGTCAGTTTTCTGGAAGGTGATCATTTGAAAGTCATACTGATCTTCATCTTCTCAGCTGAACTTTAATTCCTGTTTGCTTCCTGGAATGAAACTAACATGAAGTTAGTTTCCTAAATAGAAGATGGAGTAAAAGCTGATATCACTTGATTCTTTTCATTAGTAGATCTGTTGCTACACAATCATCATATGAACATGGAAAAGATTAACTGGGAAGGGGCCTTTGGAAGCCAGTTGATTATTGTTCAAAGAAAGCTAATTCAGAATATCTAACTTCAACCTCTTTCCTGGAAGTGTCATAAGCCATCACTAGTGATTTTACTCACTGTGGTTAGTTAGAGACTGGGAAAAGAGAGAGAGAGATAATTTAAACCACCTGTTTGATTTTTTTTTGCCTTTACTCTTGTACTCTTAAAGTCTGGCTGGCTCCCTGGGTAAACTGAGACCACTCTAAAGTATGTCTTGTTAATAGGCCATGAGAAAGAAAATGCAATTTTGTCATTCCCTACTCTGCCTGTGTCTTTTGTTCCCATTCTAGAAGAGTGCCATTACAGGGGAGCTGACAGAAAAGCTGGAATAGGGTCATTCCCACAACCTGTGCTAATAGGGTAGGCTCCTTTGCCTAGTCCCACAGCATCTTTTATGCTGAAAGATCAAATGTAAACCTTGCTTACATCTTTTGATGTACTCAAAAAAGGACCCATACAGTTAGGTTTCAAATAACCATGTTTGCTAACAAGCAGGGCTCAGCCACATACTAACCTTTTCTAGGTGGAAAGAGCCACCCCATCTGGATCTACTGGATTTCAAATTGCCACTTTCTGTATCTCTCAGAAAACCAGTAAGAGCCATGTAAAGAAATGAGATATAATTTCCAGTTCAGAATTTCCCTGTAATTAGAAATATTTCAAGTCCTCTTTTTCTATTTTAGTAATTTAAAATGGAAAAACTCATCCTGAGCAAAAAGCAAGCAATTTTCAATCTGCATATGAGACATCATTTATCACTAGGAGCTATGAGAGCATGACCATTAATTTTTCCCCAAGTCTTTCATATCCTGTATTTTTAAACTCACTTTTGTATTAAATTTTTGAATGATACAGCATTCAATTCACTCCTTAGGGATTGTTCTCAAGCTCTCTAATATAAAACACATCCACACAATATTGAAGGATCTGACTTAAATTAAATCTATAGAATGAGGGATATTCAAAGCCCTCTATTTTTATGAGTGTATCATTCATCTTCATCTGTCACATCAGTGTCTTTCTGGACTGTAAGACTATACACTTGTCCATTCTAAATTGCTCAGATAGCCTTAAAAAGCCAGGAGAAAAATCAAAACCAGTGAGAATTTTGTGATCAGCTTCACAGAGCTCAGAATTCAGTCTTTGATGCAAAGAATGCTACTCAAATAAACGTCTTGCATAGTCACTGCACAAAATTAAGTATCAAGTTTGAGTGACTACAAAAACGATGCTCATCTTAGTTGCACAACTGCTAATGAAAACTAAGCTCCATGGATTTAAAAGGAGGTGCAACAAGGTCAGTCAGCTGCAACACAAGAACCAGGTTCATTAAGTGCTAAGGGAGTTACTTCACAAACTTTCCAGATGTTTCATTTTCCCATAGCATTGCAGGGTGAAGATACAAGCAGCAGTAAATAACAGAGGGGGAATATGTTAAAGTAGGGAGGGGAGGTTAACTGTAACCTTCCTGCGAGATGTTTTCCTGCTACACATTGCTTTGCTTTGCAGCTGCCTTGCCAGTCGAGCTGGAGCAAGACATGGTGTTTTATCAGATCTGTCAATTCTGCGACCAGTGTCACTTGATGCACTGTGTAAATGCAGCCAGGCTTCTATGTGCCACCTAAGAAGGCACATATGTGTATGAACCTGAAACGCACTAGTTCATGGCAACTTTCAGTGGTCTGGTCCCTACGGAAACACAGTAAATCAGCTGATACCTGTGCACCAAACTGTGCAGGAATTTCAGCCTGGGCAATGTTTTTGGTACCAGAATTTCAGCTCTAAAATCTGTCTGTGATCAGAAGTAAGCTTGCATAGCGTCTGCTGCTTAGAGTCGTTGCACAGAATATGTGTTGCAGAGAACATTTATGTGCTTTTGGTGCAGTTCAGAAACAGATTGTCCGGACGAAATATAAGTCAGTATAACTCATTGCTTGCAACTTGGATGATTTTTAGAGCTTAAATACTTCTTCCATTTTGTAAAGTACAAAGACTTGCCTCACTATGCCTTCTTGCATGGAAAAAAAATGCTATCATGCATAGGTCGTACTACCTCGTCTCACAGTTACAGGAGAATGCACAGATATACAACACTATCCTTAAAGAATCTGTGTCTCTCATGATCCCTTTTAAATTGATTTCTTGGTAACTATTATAGAGACTATATTTATTAGGGCATTTTGTCAAGAGTTTGGGGATTTCTTAGTTACATTAGAAAACATTATTTTCTTCTTATTTGTGCTGCTGTAAATCCATTGCTTTTAGTGTTCCAGCAGCCAGTGCAATTTAGAGGACCACCTGACTTTTATTTATGTTCATAATGAAGTTAATATGACATTTAATTTCCATTTCCTTTATTCCCAGGTGAACTGTCATGAGAAAATAACTTCAGGGCAATCTCATTTGGTCATGCCATATCTAAGAAATCAAAAAAGCTTGGATTTCAAATAGAAAAAATAAATCAGTAACTAGAGGTGATTATTGTTTACTATTCCCTACTATGTCACTGTCCTGCAGCAGACAAGTTTAGCATTTGGACCTGCAACTCCTCTCTCTGTTAACAGCTTTCAAGACTGATTGCAGAGCTGTGTTTTTGCTGCCCAGCCAAGGACA
The DNA here is from genome assembly GCA_015227895.2 of Colaptes auratus. NCBI lineage: Eukaryota > Metazoa > Chordata > Aves > Piciformes > Picidae > Colaptes > Colaptes auratus. Next base: position 7,996,599 of record CM037637.1, on the reverse strand, counting down.
GCTCAATTTGATTTTACCATTTGCCTCCCTCCAGCACTTCTAAGAAGACCGTGCAGTGGGGTGACTAAAGGGTGAAGCACTCTTCTGGGAAGGGTTAGCACAAAATGCAAGGAGCCTGAAAAGAATGAACTCACTGTGTGGTTGGGTGTGAGGGGCAGAGGGCGTAGTGTGTGTGTCTGCGTGTGCATGAAATTCAAACCAAGCGTCTTGCAAAATTAAGACTGGTTTGCAGAGAGACCTCCTATGTTAAGATTGTAAGCTGATCGTGTTTTGCAAACAGAAGGAGATGAAAAATGAATGCCCTGGGCCCTGCAAATTCACAGTCACCTGGGAGCTTGGGCCCACGTGAAGCTCTCGACCTGTAAAGCAGCCATCTTGAAGTTGGTGCCCATGATTAAGCCTCTTCCTGTGCTGGGACCCCCTTGTGAATTATTGGCTTAGTTCTAATTCTTGCCACATGGGACTGCTTTTAAAACCTAAATGAATTCATTAATGTTTATAAGGCACACTGAGATCTTCCAACGTATACGGCACTGTTGAAATGTTAAGTGACATTATAACTCAGGCTTGCAAAAGCAGCTGAAGATGGATTTACTTTACGTGGCAGGCAGTAATGGCTCACTTGGAACAGTTACACATTCTATTGGGTAAATAACAGGAGTGTTACAAATTGTAGCAGTGATATGTTTACATAGTAGACTGTAACCACTCCAGAGGAACCATAACAGGCAGCTTAATAATACACATTGTGGAAATGATGTAAATATACCTATATGTGAGGAAGCAAAATGGCTGTGGGAGATAGAGAGCTGACAGTCCCTGGTAAATACTGCATGTTTTCAATGCTATGTTTCAATGGTTTTATGCAAACATGCCCATCTGGTGGATTAACAGGATAGCTGAGCTGGAAAAGGGTTGTATTCCAGGGGCTGTCACTAATGTATACATCAGGGCTAGAGGATGCAGTATAGATGAGCTTTGCAGCGGGCTGCTGAGCTTGCAAGTCAGGCACTACTGCTAAACGTTTTCAGGCATGTTTGTTCCCCAGGACAATGCTATCCATCTTCTCATCCCCCTTTTGGCTGTGCACCTTCATATAAGCTTCCTCCCACACTTTGAAAAATGTGACCACTTCATTTCTGCCAAGCACGTTGCCTGTCCTCCATCTGCACAGTGCTGCAGGAAAAAAAAGTCCTCCCAGCTTGGTTCTCTGGCTCTGTAGCATTTACCTGGCTCTTTCTGTCTTATCTTGCTTTAATTTGTAATAGTCTGAGGAGTAAAGTTCTGGTAAGGAATGCTGCTCTATGAGCAGTATGAAACCATATCTTCTATATGCCATAACTATGCTATTGATGGTTGTATAACTCCTGTGTGAGGGGGAAATAAGGCAGCATTAGCCATGAGAGTGAAACCAAATTCTTGAGGGAAGAGGAGCCCCAGGCACAGGCCACATGGAGCACTCTGGTTTTCCTTGTATGACCACAGGGAGAACATGAGGAAGTGGGATGGTGAACCTACTTCTAAACTGGAAGCTCACAAATGAAGATGGTGGTTAGGAAGGGAGCATCTAAGAAGGCAGCAAAGATAACTGCTGTAGAGAGTCAAGAATGCAATCAACAATATTCCAGGTGGAGAAGAACTCAGGTACGTTACATCCCTTGATCCTGGTGGGAGGCACTTCTGGTCTGGCACCAAGGTCAGACAGTGAATACTCTGATGAAGTCCAGGAGTGCAGGGTCCCTGTGTTCAACCAGGAGGAGGAAAGGGATGACCGAGAATAGTGGACTGTGCGGATTCAATGGCTTTGCACATCGAAGCCACAGAAGTATAAGGTGTTGGTAGATGTGGGTGCACAGTGTACACTGAGGCCATAAGGGCATAGAAGCACTGGATCCATCTAGATTTCTGAAGTGACAGAAAACTGCCAGAATTGATGTAGATCAGGTAGATCTAGACTAGGAGCATAAAGGTGAGCTGTTTGTAGGTTGATGGACCCATGAAACATCAGGACATCTAGGGAGAGATGCAACATGCTCATGATCAAGGTGGGCACCTGACTGTGGAAGCCATCATGCAGGTCATGCATAATTGTGAAACGTGCTGCAACCAACTGAGCCACTAGAGTTAAGTTTCTCTGGAGCAAAGGGTGGTGTCTGGGTTTTCACTATGGTAAGGCCTGGCAAATTGACTATCTTGGACCACTGCCACAAACACGCCAGGGCAAGCACTACATCCTCACCACGGTAGAGGCAACTACAGGCTGGCTGGAGACATATCCTGTAAACAATGCCACTGTCCGGAACACCATCTTAGGCCTTGCTGCTTAGTTCCTAAGGCATCTCCACCTCCCATTCCCTTCTCTTATTTCTATGTTGGGTGAGACAATTCCAAGTTTGAATAGTTTGTCTTCTTCCTTTCAGTTTTTAGAAGCATTTAAACATGTCCCTTTTGAAGAAGCTCTTTGGCCCAGCTGCAGAAATTGTGCCTTAGAGGAAGGCAGCCAGCAAAATACCCTAGAAACAAAGGAAGAAAATGAGAAAAGCAGCCCCGATGGGAATGATTTACAGGCAATCTCAGGGAGGACTAGTAAATGAAATAAAAGCCAAGCCTACCAAAGGAGACAGTGCAGAAATGAGATACTGATCTCTCTGCAAGAGACACTGTCCCAGAATTTTGGATCAGCTCAACTGAGCAGCTATAAACAAACAAACAAAAACCAACAAGGCTTACAATAGTTGGCATCATAAAAAACTTTAAACTGTTCTGAAAGCCACGTCAGTACACAGCCAAGAGGGGAAAAAAATACAACTTCTGAGCAACCTACTGCATGTGGTAAGAAAACTGTCACACACCCCCCAGACTCCCCTGCAATATCTAACATACCTTATGCTACCAGGCCTTCTCAGCACTGGCTGACCCTATCTTAGTGTTTTGCAAAGCACCTTACTTGCTGGGCTTTGCTTCTGTTCAGCTCTTTCTAATAGCCAATGCCTGTATTTGCTTTCTATCCTCATCCCTTCCAGAGAAACTTGGCTCTCAAACACACTCCAGTCAGCTCTTGGACGGTGGTTTAGAATCTTCCACTAACTCTCTCTCTTTTTTTTAATGTGTGTGTGTATATATATATATATATGGTTAAAAAAATACTGAAACTTTTTTAAGCATAATGTATCACTTATGAAAGAATTTTAATTGTAAATTATTTTTTCCAGTTCCAGGAATTTGTGGTGCGAGTGAGAGAGTAACAAAGCGTTTCAGTTGAGGTTTTAATATCTCGGTTTGGAATAGCTCACAGGTTTTTCCACATTTAAGGCATGGCATCGGTTTAGTTTCCTGATCTGTTAAAATAACCTGACAATGGATTTGAACAAACAGAACACGTGCTCTCGGCCTCCTGGTGTAAACTCTGACCACAAATGAGCTTCTCAGCAAAACCTAGTCAGTCCATCCACAGCAATATTTGATGCGGCACCCTGGCGCAGGTTTGTGAGTTACCTTGCTCTGTTCCAGCTCTGGGCTCCCTGCACCGCGCTGCGTTGTGCAGCAAGGATGTGACAAATTCAGGCTTTGAGGATTTTGCTGGGTTTCACATCAAATATTTTCCAGATCAGATTTCTTTTCACATTAATTGTCACTGCCCTTTCATGACTGCTGGAGGCCACTGTTGAATCATTTCAGTGGTTTGCCTCGTCCCTATTCGCAGTCATGTAGCTAAATTCCATAGTTGAGTAAAAGTAAAATAAAACCAGATCCACAATATGCAATCAGCACATCCATTTTGTATTTTAAGAACAGATTGTTTAGTGCAGTGAAGTGCTGTGTGTGATGGAATATCACTGAGGCATTTCCCACATTATAAGCTGGGATCTCCTAACTAAACTCAAGGGGTTGTTATTCCCTGGCATGCTTTTCTAGCTTAGGGATGTAGCGGAAAGAAGCTCAGCCTGAGAAACCCATGTGGCACTTCACATTTGCTGGCAGCTTTGACAGCCTCACCTCAAGCTTCAAAACCTGTACTGTCCTGGAACCAGTCATGACCCCTCAGTTGAGATGTTCTTTGCATGCTAGAGTTAGCTTACAGAAAGTAAGGACATAAGGCATAAAGCCACTCAAAATCCAGCTTGTTCTGCTTTGCTATTGCACATCTGGTGAGCGAGAGGGTGATAAGTACAGTCACCTGGGGAGAAGGGCAGTGAGTAAGGCAGTGCAGTGAGTAATGAGGTGCTGAAAAGGGACAAAACAGAATGCATAGAAGTTAATTAAAAATTATTTGCTGCACGAAGCAGTTGTGTAACGTGCACCTAAAATATAACATTCGTAAGAAATCAGATTTCTTTTCTATTCAGGATGAAACTTCACTACAATATCCAGTAACCAGAATCACTAAATAACTGCATTCATGTTGGAAGTGGGTTTGAGATTATGTTAAATCAAAGAGTGAACAGTAGCAGTCAGGGAAATACAATGGTTTAGAGGGACTTTTCCTGGAAGAGACATAGGGTATTTCATGATGCAATGGGACAAAACCCTCCTCTACTGCTTTGAGAAATGACATTTTTTACTGTTTCAGAATGAAACGGAGAACCACGCTCCAGAGTGAATGGAGCTGGGTGGATCACATGGTCTATGGCAAACTTGGGAGTGCTTAGCAAATGAAGTCATCCAGACAGGATTAAACAGAGTTATGTCTCCGTAGCAGAGCCTTGTTTATGGAAAATTAGTTTGGGCAACCGGTTTAGCCTGAGCACATACTGTTCTTTTTTACCTAGGCACATAACAGCTTTCTTCAATAGTCCTGTCCCAGGCAGCAAATGTTCTTGGGTTTAGTTCATAGGGATGGAGCTTGGGGAAAGGAGGCCGGGCTATCCATTCCACTGATTTCCCATAGCCTTGGCAAGCTCCTCAATGCGCATAGCACTCTGTGATTTATTTATTTTTTTGCAATGAAATCCTACACTTTATGAGGTCCCTGCATCTTTTCCAAAAGAAGCAGCCAAGAAGCACATGAAGGATGTACATGAAGCTGCAATTAGAAAATGGTGGCTTAAGACTATCTTGATATTTTAGAGAATAAATATTCCTGCTTGTATGCATCTGCAATGCCTAAATGCACCAGCTGGGAAGTTTTTTCCTTTACTTCAGCTTACCAAAACTCTCAGGAGATCAGGAAATGTGGAGCACAAAAAGGGTTTATTTTTATACCTATTTCCTCTGTCATTTCCTTTTCCCATTCCAGTCCCTCTGAGAAGAACCAATCCACTTGAAATGTTTTCTACATTCATTAGTATCTTCACAAACAAAAAGGCTGGTGTTTTGTGCCCAGTAAATGGTGACAATGCGACCTGTCAGAGTGTGGCAAATAAGGGAAGTGGTAAAAATCTAAATGTGAATAAATGTGGTCCATTTTACATCTGCATCTGTATCAGAATGGAACAGACAGCATTGCAAAACAGCAGGTTGCTAAGTAAAATGTACTTTAAGAAAGCACTTTAGCTGCCATAAATGAAAAGGTGAACATCAGCGTGATTGGAACTAGCTGCTGGAAAATAGCCTAATCAGTATTATTTCAATAGAAGAACAAGATGTTGTGAGTCCAGCAAAAATGCCTTTATCAGGCATGTAAGGAGTCACCAAAATGTCAGCAGGGCTGCGTGCCCCAGTCGGAGGCACAGTTGTGCCCTATCTGGATACCAACCAGGGAGTCCTGTACCCAAGGGGATCTGGTGCTGGTACTGCCACATGCTTGCCTTATCCCTCTGTCTCCTTGCTTTTCTTCTTCTGCCATTTAGAGTTGCCCTAGCCACGCTACCATGAGCACAACTAGCAGCAGAAGCAGGTGATGGGGAGGAGAAGAGTACATGTGAGGAGTGAGAGCTGGTCCCTGGCCATGTATGGTTTTCTCACCTGATTTTCCTGACCAGGAATATTGTTCTAGTCCCAGAATACTTCTTAGATATCTACTTGGGTTTAGGCCTGATGCTTTGCTGCTTTGCATCTCGGCCTCCACTGAGAAACATTAAGTCAGTGTAGGAGAGACTTTTGACCTGTACATACAGTTCTCTGATGTTTATTACTGTATTTCTATGAGCTGTATTACATACCTTTTATTAGTATTCATTATTATTCTTTCTAGTGAAAACCACTAACATTTCCTTTTCCACTGCTCTTTTTTCTTTTTTTACTGTTGAGGCAGCTGGAACTGGCTCAAACTGTCCAGCCAAGAGTGCATATAATATCCATAAGTCCTCAGATGGTGTAAGACTAAGGTGGATCTTACACCCATCCATCTTAATCCTTTGCTGTGGAGATACGAAGTCCAGTGCAGATTTTTCCTGTCCTTCAAAGATGTGTCAAATGATACAGGGAGAACATTAGACACCAACCACTATTGTATGCTAGAGCAGCTCCAAATCTTTGTTTCAGGATTAGAAAAGCCTGTGTATCAGCAGTATGTCACACTTCCTCGTGCTACTCCCTGTATTTTCTCTTTCTTGCCATGCTGAGCAAGTTGTCAGAGAGCCATTAGTTCTCCCTAGACTACCAGAAACCCTGCTCTGGTCCGTTTGCCCCAAAGGGCTCCACAGTCTCTTGCAGTGACAGTTGCAAGACTGACAGTTGCAAGAGAGACTTGTCTCTCTTGTTTTGGTTTTGGTTTTTGGGTTTGTTGTTTTTATTTGTAGGTGGTTTGGGGTTTTGGTGGTTTGCTTTGTTTTATGTTTGGTTTGGGTTTTTTATGAAGTTTCAGCAATTGCTCTGTAATTCCTAGCTGAATCTGGGCTTTTTCCCCTCCTATCATGATGTTTTCTAAGTTGCTAAGCTTAGCCAACATTTCATACTTATGGCTTGTAGCTGATGTCAAGGTGAAAGCAACTTTTGAAGGCAACTAGAGTCTAGTCACTGCTTGAAATAAGTGAGTGGATCTTTAGTAGCCGCATCTCAGCTATTAAAGGCAGAGAGGGAAGGAAAACAAAAGTGGTTTTGATAGGTTGGTGCTGTCACCCCAGAAATTAAGTAGAGGAAACTTTCATAATTCTTAAACTGGACTCCCCAGACTTCTCCTATGTTTAAAAAAGCTTAACCTGAAGGGAGGTTGTAGCCAGGTGGGGGTTGGTCTCTTCTCCCAGGCAACCAGCACCAGAACAAGAGGACACAGCCTCAAGCTGCGCTGGGAGAGGTTTAGGCTAGATGTTAGGAAGAAGTTCTTCACAGAAAGAGTGATTGGCCATTGGAATGGGCTGCCCAGGGAGGTGGTGGAGTCACCTTCACTGGAGGTGTTTAGGAAGAGCCTGAATGGGGTGCTTGGTGCCATGGTTTAGTTGATTAGATAGTGTTGGATGATAAATTGGACTCGATGATCTGGAAGGTCTTTTCCAACCTGGTCTGGTCTGGTCTATTCTATTCTATTCTATTCTATTCTATTCTATTCTATTCTATTCTGCTTGGTTAGATGCCTTTAGTTCCCCAGCTCTGCTTCTTTAGGGCTGCCCTCAGACAGTTCAGTGTACTGTTATGTGAAAAATTACAGTTTTCTAAATACCAGGAAGGATTACAACGGCCTTCAAAAACTGCTTGCAAAATCTTGTTCCTCAGGGGAAGAAGTGCCTTATTTTTTCAGGACAGCATTTTGCATACAACTGCTGTACTGCAGGTTCAGACATGGAAAAGAGAATTTTAAATTTAATATGAGAAACAATAGCTATTTGAGTTCTTGAGAGGCACAACATAAAAGGTGAGTTTCTGATATCCATCACCAACAGCACTGAATCCAGCCTCCATCTCTCAGTCATATTTGCTGAAGTAATTCAGTATCTGTTATCATGCTGCCTAAAAGGCTTTATTACACATAGAAGACAAATCAGAGCCAAGTATCTCAAGCATCTTCCATAGTTTGTAAGCACAGTACTTATAATAGAAAGCATTTCAGTGTCAGTGCTGCAAAAATCTCACAAGTAGAATAGAATAGAATAGAATAGAATAGAATAGAATAGAATAGAATAGAATAGAATAGAATAGAATAGGTTGGAAGAGACCTTCGAGATCATCACGTCCAACCTATCAACCAATCCAACCCACCTAATCAACTAAACCATGGCACCAAGCACCCCATCAAGTCTCCTCCTGAACACCTCCAATGATGGTGACTCCACCACCTCCCCAGGCAGCCCATTCCAATGGGCAATCACTCTCTCTGTGTAGAACTTCTTCCTAAAAATGTTGCTTAAAAATGTTATGTATAGGACAGTTCACCCCAGAATTTAGATTTAGAGTAACATTTTTCTGATTTAAATGAGCTAAATTTTTCAGTCTCCTATACTTAAAAAATACAGGAAACAAGACTTAGACAATGGATAAAAGAGTTGGTAATAACTAAGCCAGCATTTCCTCTCATGAAGCCAGACATCTGAACCTTGCAGGAATACCAGTGTGCTGCATATATTTTCTGTGCACTAAACTAAATATTTTAAAATACCATAGAGGCTTTAAAAATAAACACCTAGTCCTCTTTGAAAAAGTGTTTTTAAGAAACACAATTGTGGTTTTGGTTTCTATAGTGTTCAAAGGAAGAAACGAAAATCTGATGCAGTGGAAACCTAAAAATGCTGTAGACAATTAAAGAAGTACACAAATAAAAGCAGTATTTGGGTGGTGTACTGAGCTATCCAGGACAAGATTGTAATGACATGAAGGGAATTACATGTGCTACGTTAGGAAAGGGAAACAGATGTAAAGCTGAGTCAATCTTACTGCACAGGGTAAAAAAAGATATCCTAAGCATACATATGCATTCTGTTAGCATTGCTTGTCCCTGCCACACATCTATCGATTTCAAAAGTTTGTTAAGGGTTTGGGAAGTTTTCACATGTTTGTGGAGCTGTTATTTCTTGGCCATAAAAAGTCTCTCCTTGACAGTATGCTGCATGTGAAAGACAGATGCTAATGAAGAAGAAATGCCAAAGATCCTTAAGTCAAACTTTGAGCTCTGCATGTCAGTGTTATCCATGGAGCTGGCTGCAAAATACTAACCCTGATCTAATCATAGACTCATAGAATCAATAAGGTTGGAAAAGACCTCAAAGATCATCAAGTCCAACCTGTCACCCAACACCTCATGACTATTAAAACCATGGCTTCAAGTGCCACATCCAATCCCTTTTTTAACACTGCCAGGGACAGTGACTCCACCACATTCCAACAGCCAACACTCTCTGTGAAGAACTTTCAGCTCACCTCCAGCCTAAACTTCCCCTGGTGCTGGTTGCCTGGGAGAAGAGACCAACCTCCTCCTGGCTACAACCTCCTGTCAGGTAGTTGTAGAGAGCAATAAGGTCTTCCCTGAGCCTCCTCTTCTCCAGGCTAAGCAACCCCAGCTCCCTCAGCCTCTCCTCATAGGGCTTGTGCTCAAGGCCTCTCCCCAGCCTCTTTGCCCATCTCTGGACATGTTCAAGAATCTCAATGCCATTCTTAAATTGAGGGACCCAGAACTGGACACAGTCCTCAAGGTGTGGCCTAACCAGTGCTGAGTACAGGGGCACCTTAGTGGTATCTATGTCTGTGCCATGAGGAAGATGAAGTGATAGAGCCATAGCAACTTTTGTACATTTCTAAATTGTTGAGTAACAGCTAGGACTCTGCTCTGATGGCACAAGTGGCTTTGTAGTGAAAAGATCAGCAATAAATGTTACCCAAACCAATATTTTCTTACTGCAGGAATAGCTGCAGCTAAGTTTTGTGGGCCTTTTGAAGCATGACTGATGACTTTGGGTTTGATACAGCTCCTACTGAAGTCAACAAGTGTCTTTCCATTGACACTCAAGAGGAGCTGGATGTAGATAGATCCACAAAGTCCCTAGTCTTCAGGCAAAACTTATTTGGCTTCAGCTGGAGAAAAAGCGGCCCAAAAAGGCTATACATATTTTGGGATGGAGTTATATACTCGTACTGACACCACAGACAGTTTCTCTTTATCTGGACATTTAGCCACCTGCTGGATTTTAGCTAGTTAGAGCAGTTTTAAAACTCACAAAACACTGCATTATAAGGGGCAGATGTATTCCTCACTGCTGTAGGTCAATGTGAAAGAATAAATAAAACAGCTTGAGAGAACTTGCAGTGTCGATGAGCAGTCATTGAAGGGCTCATGTTCCTGAGGGGTAACTGCAACTTCAGATTTGAGCATTTTGGCACATCCATGGGTCAGCAGAACTCTAATGCAGCTTTTCTTGAGTTGTTGCTTGACTGGACTTGAGTAGTGCGAATGATTGATTCAGAGAGACTAAGCCTCCTCTCTATACCTGAGAGGATTCTTTAGAGAGACATTTTCCACATTTGGTCAAGATTCCTGCAGAGACTAAATCTGTGGAGTGAGGTTATTACTAGAACTAGTGAAGGGAATGGGAGAACTTCACAGATCTTCACACACACAAAAATAAGTTTGCTATGCCTTTCAAGTTCTCCAGCACACAGACGTGTTAGGAGTGAGTGAAGAACAAAGATGTGAACAGATCTCGGAAATCCTCAGAAGGACCAGATAGGATTTAAGTAAATGGGCATAGAGCTACTCATGTCTGGAAATAAATACACTGTGTGGGGGAATAGAAATATGTATATGATGAGGATGGCAGAAAATTCCATCTCTCCATTGGAAGATGTGCCATGTGTCATGCACTGACTAATGCTAATGAAACAGACTCTTGTTTTCATTATTGTCCAGTGGTGACCTGACTCTGCCAGTGTACTTGTGCATACTGAGTCTGTGTGCATAAAACCAACATATTTCTCTATCATTCTTCAGCTTCTCTTCCCTTCAGTGGACACATCTGGAAGGTGGTTGGTGCCTTTGCCTCTGCTTCTGCGGGACCTCTCCTGAGACCAAACAAGGTATGTGAGAATAGAATAGAATAGAATAGAATAGAATAGAATAGACCAGACCAGGTTGGAAGAGACCTTCAAGATCATCACGTCCAACCTATCAACTAATCCAACCCACCTAATCAACTGAACTATGGCATCAAGTCTCCTCCTGAACACCTCCAATGATGGTGACTCCACCACCTCCCTGGGCAGCACATTCCAATGGGCAATCACTCACTCTGTATAGAACTTCTTCCTAACATCCAGCCTAAACCTCCCCTGGCACAGCCTGAGTCTGTGTCCTCTTGTTCTGGTACTGGCTGCCTGGGAGAAGAGGTACCCTTCAGGTAGCTGTAAAGAGCAATAAGGTCACCCCTGAGTTCCCTCCAGGCTAAGCAACCCCAGCTCCCTCAGCCTCTCCTCATAGGGCTTGTCTTCCAAACCCCTCACCAGCTTCGTTACCCTTCTCTGGACATGTTCCAGCAAGTCAAACCTCCTTCCTAAACTGAGGGGCCCAGAACTGGACACAGGACTCAAGGTGTGGCCTAACCAGTGCAGTGTACAGGGGCAGAATGACCTCCCTGCTCCTGCTGGCCACGCTGTTCCTGATGCAGGCCAGGATGCCATTGGCCCTCTTGGCTGCCTGGGCACACTGCAGGCTCATGTTCAGCCTACCATCGACCAGTACCCCCAGGTCCCTCTCTGTCTGGCCGCTCTCCAGCCATTCTGACCCCAGCCTGTAGCACTGCATGGGGTTGCTGTGGCCAATGTGCAGAACCCGGCACTTGGATGTGTTCAATCTCGTGCCGTTGGATTCTGCCATCTGTCCAGCCTGTCGAGGTCCCTCTGCAAAGCCTCTCTGCCCTCCAGCAGATCAACTCCTGCCCCCAGCTTGGTGTCGTCCACAAATTTACTGATGATGGACTCAATGCCCTCATCCAGATCATCAAAGCTTTCCTTTCCAAATTTTTACACCTCTACTAAAAATATTGCACACAGACACACACACATCAAAAAAAAAAAAGATATCTTATCAGCAGAAAGTGCTGTGGAAGCCCTTTTAGTGTAAATTACTGGAGGAAAAATATATCCTTCCTCTCCTCACACAACATCAACGCATACCATCATTACGTATTTGTTCCTGTCTGAAGTCCAACCACGTGCACTGCAGCATATTGAAATGTCTGCACATTAGACAGTTACTCACTTTGAGTAGCTTCAAAAATTACGAGGAAATTTTTAAGCACATTCTGTGCTTCGTCTTTATGGCCCAGTTCCTGTTATCCGTCAAGTCTGTTTTATATAGGACACGTTTTGGGTACTGCAAAGTCAACAGGACTGGAAAGTTGGCAGGTACGCTTGTTTAAACAACATTCCCAAGTAGTCTCCTGGCAGGTGTTTCCAGAGTACTTTGAGCACAATTCTTTGGATGGGATATCTGCCAAAGTACATAGCAACAGGGGAAAAAGTGTTTTCCTTTTGCCGCAGTTGGGACAGCGCAAAATGGATGCTGTGCATCCATTCCAGGAGCTTATTTTGGCACGGGGTCAGAGACTATACAATGGTAAAATACACAGCATCTTCCTGCCTGTTTAATGCAAATGAGTTCCAGAATACCAACTGGTAGGTTATCTTCCTGGCAGCAGGCCAGCCTCTGACATGCCTCTCGCACTGATCGAATCTTTTATCTATATAGAAATCCTTCACCTTAGTTTCATAGTTTCAGTCAGGGTTGGAAGGGACCACAAGGATCATCTAGTTCCAACCCCCCTGCCATGGGCAGGGGCACTCTACCCTAGATCAGGCTGGACAGAGCCTCGTCCAGCCTGGTCTTAAACACCTCAAGGGACGGGGCCTCAACCACCTCCCTGGACAACCCATTCCAGGCCTTCACCACCCTCACGGTGAAGAACTTCCTCCTCATGTCCAGCCTGAATCTCCCCACCTCCAGCTTCATCCCATTCCCCCTAGTCCTATCACTCTCTGATAGTCTGAAAAGTCCCTCCCCAGCCTTCTTGTAGGCCCCTTCACAGACTGTCACCCTGAGAGGGTTTCTGCAAGTTTAGAACAAATTTTCATTTTGCAGCTGCCAAAAGAACAATATGAGAGGAATGGGTGAGATGGAAGAGGGATCAGAGAAGCTTCCTTGTATACCGCACTGATTTCTGTTAGAGCTGAACCTAGCTTTGCTTAATAGAAACCCATCCTTAGTTTAAAAAAACACATGGCTGGTTTCATAATCCTTCTGGCAGCCTATCCACTTCTCAGTGTGTTCTAGACCTAAATTACCTCTGCATTATCCATGCAGAAATAGTCTTTAGATACGTACGCTCTTAGATACACGAAAAAGATCCTGACCTAAAATAGAAACAGGTATGTGGAACAATAAACAAACCTGAAAGGCTAGAGGAAACATTAACTGAGAGATAGGCTGTTCTGAAATGTAAACGTTAATGTTATGCTGAAATAAGCCCTTTTCAAAGACATGGTCACAGCATGTTTGGTTGTTAATTGAGTGCTTAGCAGTCTAATACGATAGCTGCAGCTGCAGGTGACCTGGGCTCATGCAGCCTTGGCACAGGTTATGAAGAGTGCTCTATGGCACAAAATAAGTTTCCAAAATAACAGCTTTCATCTAAAATCCAGTTCTAGCTCTTGGTTGTAAAGAAAAGACCTAGGTCAAACCAAAGTACTTGCATTTTCCTGAGTGTGTAGACGGGCTAATGCAAAAGTCAGGTGTGATCTATTCCAACCACCGCAGAACCTTTCCCCATTTAAGTGAACGTAGTGGCCTGAAGGGTCAAACCTCAAAACATGCCCTAGCCCAGACGCTGGGCTAAGCACCTGTGAATGTGCTAATCTGGACAGTTTGTGGGGGTCTAGATAAACATGTAGCAGTGTAATTAACTTTGTACACAGCTGTGAACTGTGTGTGCCCCTGGCCATGTTTGGATATGTCCCATCCTATAATGTCAGTTATCAGATTTCTCTGTACCAAAGGGCATTAATTGTCCTGGGATAGTATTTAAAACAGATGAGAAGGTAAGCCTTTTGTCTTGTTCTCACCCAGACAGCAACAAGAGCCAAATGCTGCTGGAGCAGCAGCTGAAGAGCCTGCTCTAGCAGACCAGCTACACCTGGGCCTTGTTCTTACCATGAAAGGGAGAAGATCCAAATGCTGCCCAGTAGCAGCTGAAGAGCTTGTTTTAACAGTCAACAACTACATCCAGGCCTTGCACCTGGACAAGGCAGAAAGGGGAAAAGCTCCAGAGAGAACTGAATCCCAGAAGAGCCACAGAAAGACTACAGCCCAGAGACAGAGCACACAAGAGAGAGAGAGGACCCCTAACTCTCTCAGAGTCAAGGGCAAGCTCCAGACCATGAAATGGGCACGAGAGGAGAGAGGCTCCTTAGTCCTCTCCAAGCTGAGGGCAACTCAAATTACAGCCACAGAATCTGGAAGGATACTGGACAGAGGAGCAGAGTGGGGTACCTGCCTAATCTGGCACAGAATGCCATTTGGGGGGAAAACACAGATTGCAGTGCCTTTATTTCCAATTTGAATCACTGTGTTGGAAATTCTTAGATCTGTGCTTAAGTTGCTTAACTGTCATCATAAGTGAAACGTATCACTCACAACCAAATAACAGAGCCTGTAAGTGTACTTTGAAAATAAGTTACTGTGGAGTTTGAAGATACCACTGCCAGGAAATATTAAATAGAAAATATACAAAAATATCTGTTTTCTTACATGTAGGTACAGCCAGTTACTTCACTTGAGCTCTTACTGTGCATGTGACACAACACTGTACTTCTGCCTTATTCAGCCTTCACTCACCCCCTTTACTCACCTGCCCGCTGGCTGCAGTGACAGACCAATACCTTCATTTCTGACTTCTCAAGTAGGCAAAGGTGCAGAAAGCTGTAGGTACTCTGTAAGTCACAAATAACAATGTTGTATGGCAATATATGCAGAAAGTGGGGATGGTGACTTCCTTCTCTTTCATTTGTGTAGAAATCTCTGTTTCTCTATTGACACTTTTTAGCACAGAATTATCAGGTTTCCGGAGCAGGCTTACCATCAAACCCAGCTGGCTTGGCTGCTGAATGTGAGGACTGGCAAAGACCATCCCTTGTCCTTGTAACTGCAAACTTCCTGTTTGACTGAGCCTGCCTGTTTCTACCCAAAGTTCTCCACGGTCAGGGGTAGCAGCAGGCTCTTGGGGCTAGGCATCTCTACGGACTTGTGATTTTGATTTCTTCAAAACTAGCTTCAGAGTCTCCCATTTTGATTGTTTTTGGTGACTCTTTTCATTACTTTTCTTTGTCTTTTATGTGTAATTAAAGGGGGACCTTGTTTCTATATCTGTATCTTATATAAGGCAGAGAGCCTAGGCATGTGTATAGAAACATGGATGCTGTGGGATTAAACGCTGTGAGAACACAACAGAAACACAAGGCAGCCCAGCATCAGATGTTCTTGTCCAGATGTAAAGAGTGGTCGAGCAGGGTACTAGGACACAACTAAATATACAGGGTGGCATGGTTATGTCTTGTTTTGTGCCATTATGGGTATTGCAGTAAATAGAAGTTCTCAGCACACTTTAGAATTAAAACAAAGCATGGATTACCATTTCAGAGGTGCCTAGACCAGATAAAATAAATTACTGTTATTTGTGGGGAAAGTCTACAGTTTGTTTTACTGTAGTAAGTCCTTCGTGCATTTCTTTTAATATTACTTTGTGTAAAAACTGTTTTAAAGAAGGAACAAAGAAACATAAAATGTACAACAGATCCAGGGGCAGCAGATATTCATTTCTAGAACAGAAGAGTATAAACCAGGGTGGAAGAGACCTTCAAGATCATTGTGTTCATCCTATCATCAAACACCATCTAATCAACTAAACATGGCACCGAGCACCCCATCCAGTCTCCTAAACACCTCCAGTGATGGTGACTCCACCACCTCCCTGAGCAGCCTATTCCAATGGCCAGTCACTCTTTCTGGGAAGAACTTCTTCCAACATCCAGCCTAAACCTCCCCTGGCACAGCTTGAGACTGTGTCCTCTTGCTCCGGTGCTGGTTGCCTGGGAGAAGGGACCAGCCCAACCTGGCTACAACTTCCCTTCAGGTAGCTGTAGACAGCGTAAGGTCTCCCCTGAGCGTCCTCTTCTCCAGGCTAAGCAACCCCAGCTTCCTCAGCCTTTCCTCAAAGGGCTTGTGCTCCAAGACTTGTGCTCCTAGTTTTGGTGTTTGACTTAGAAAACCCCTTTTCAGTGGTGCACACAGTATTTAATTATTACAGGGGCATTATAGCTGCCTCTGTTAAGTGTCCTTTTGTCTTGGCTTGGTAGACGGGTCTAGTTCATCAATTAATGTTATCAAGGGTGAAATCTGCTCTGATATTGGCTTTGTCCCCAGGGAAGAAAGTCATCCAAGAAAATAATTAGAAAAGCTTCAAGTCTGGGTGAAGTGAAATTTGACTATCTCCAGAAATTATTATAGTATTTTGCCAGCACATGTTGCTCAGATTAACATAGAGTGAAGAACACCAGTACTGCTTGTTAAAAAAAAATAATAAAAAGCTATATTCTGAGTAGTTATTGGAATCCTAAGCATTTCCAGGTGTTGTGCAAGCTTGACAATAGTAAGGATGGAAATTTTCCCAGCCTTCTTTTCTTTTTTGTTTTGGCTTTTTCTGTGATTGTGAAAGATACTAGGCTGACAAGCCAGCACCAGAACAAGAGGACACAGTCTCAAGCTGCACCAGGGGAGGGTCAGACTGGATGTTAGAAAGAAGTTCTCTACAGAGAGAGTGATTGCCCATTGGAATGGGCTGCCTGGGGAGGTGGTGGAGTCACCACCGCTGGAGGTGTTCAGGAGGAGACTTGATGGAGTGCTTGGTGCCATGGTTTAGTTGTTTAGGTGGGTTGGATGGGTTGATAGGTTGGGCGTGATGATCTTGAAGGTCTCTTCCAACCTGGTTTGGTGTATTGTATTCATCTTGCCACAGGTCATATATGCTCTGGATGTTTGGGCTTTTCTTTTCTGACCTATGAGCATATTTCTTGTTGGACTTGATTTCTTTATGTTTCTCTATGTCTAACTTCTTCAGATAATGTAGTAAGACAATCAAATCACACAGAATCACCGAATCACCAAGGTTGGAAGCAACCTCAAAGATCATCAAGTCCAACCTGTCACCACAGACCTCATGACTAAACCATGGCACCAAGTGCCACGGCCAATCCCTCTTGAACACCTCCAGGGACGGTGATCCACCACACCTCCTGGGCAGCCCATTCCAATGGCTAACAACTCTCTCAGTGAAGAACTTTCTCCTTTTCCATTAAAAAAAAACAAAACAACTTATTCCTTTCAAATTGCATAAACCTACCATGGGCATCAGCATGAATACAATCAGTGAGGATCATGCTTTCTAGTCATTGTCAAAGTAGGCCAGATAAAGGCTAGTGACCTAAACCCCTCAGAATTGCTGTATTCATCTTGTAAACCTCTGGATTCCTCAACAGAAGATGGACCTTCTTAGGCAGTGGCCCGGCTGATGGACATTCCTGTTCCTTAATATTTTGAAATAAGCATTTATTTTAAAACAGCTTGCCTTTCATTTCCAGGGTTTCCTGAAATCTGTCACTTCTGAAGAAGCTTCTTTGAGTTAGCAAGCGAACCTGTTGGGCTGAGTGCATTACTGGTGCAGTTTTTCTTAAGGAAAAGTTTTAAACATATGTGATTTCATAGGTTTGCTTTAGTCATGCAGAACCTTGGAGAGACAGCTGAGGAAACTGAAAAAGAAATTTTGGAAGAAGGCATTTCAGAGTTTTTCCAAACCTTAGAGGACACTGACAGCCAATCTTACAGATATTTTTTTTGAAAGAGGAATATTTTACTGACTGTTTTACTCCCCTTACAGCTCTGAATGTAACTTTACTCCAGTGCTGATGTAGCTTTCCCTAGAGTGGGCAAGGTATTGCAACCAAAATGGAATTTTGGGAGTGTGGTTACACCATGGTTCCCCCAGGAACCTGACAAAGGAAACAGGAAGAATGTGCTGAGCAATCAGTGTAGGGTTTGGGGGTTTTGTTATGTTGGTGTGTTTTTTTTTTTCCCCAAGCATGCTATTGCCTGCCATCCCCTTTGAATAGTCTCTTCTGACATTTGTGGGAGTTTATCAGTATCACTGCCAAATTACCAGTAAGGACTCAGTATAAATCAGCTGTTCAGAATGCAAAAAATATCACCACAACTTTTCTTCTGTTGAATACATGGTGCATAATAATAATTCAGTGGACATTTCCTTGTAGAAAATAGAAAGTCACTAACAGCCTTGGAACAAAATGTTGACTTGTTGGAACGTGTCCAGAAAAGGGCAACAAAGCTGGTGAGGGGTTTGGAGCACAGCCCTGTGAGGAGAGGCTGAGGGAGCTGGGGTTGCTTAGCCTGGAGGAGAGGAGGCTCAGAGGAGACCTTATTGCTGTCTACAACTACTGGAGGTTGTAGCCAGGTGGGGGCTGGTCTCTTCTCCCAAGCAACCAGCACCAGAACAAGAGGACACAGTCTCAAGCTGTGCCAGGGGAGGTTTATGCTGGATGTTAGGAAGAAATTCTTCCCAGAAAGAGTGACTGGCCATTGGAATAGGTGCCCAGGGAGATGGTGGAGTCACCATCACTGGGTGTGTTTAGGAAAAGACTGGATGGGGTGCTCGGTGCCATGGTTTAGTTGATTAGATGGTGTTGGATGATAGGTTGGACTCGATCTCATAAGTCTCTTCCAACCTGGTTAGTTATATTCTAACAGCATCCCCTTTTGTTTGTAAAGCCTGTGTTAATTTCAGCTTCCATCTTGCTGAACAAAAGTAATTAATATATTACAGATATATTCTTCTCCCTTACAATTTTTTGTAAAGCATATTGTAGCAAATAAGTTCACTAATTGCATTCTTAGAAACTCTGAATTTTAAGTGTATATTAGGGATCATCTGCAGAAAACAAATTTTCAGCTCATGAAACCTAATTTGTAGACAAGATGATCTCAAGCAATTGTGTTTCAGCAGTTCAAATAATTCCATCTCAGCTCAAAACCATTGTCATGCAGCCAAGATAGTGTAACAGATCATTGCAACAGATCATTGCCATGCTTTGAAACTACTGCTGGGAAGAGTCAAATGTGTTACTGCAAATAGACACCAGTTGTTATTCTGCCACAAACTAGGAAAAATACTTTGTGGTCAGTGTATCTAAACCACAGCAGCCCACACTCTTTGAATTTTAAATATTGAGCATCCTTACCCAGCTGTCTGCAAATGATAGCTCACAGTTTTTTCGCCCCCCAAACTTGTGATTCATTGAAGTATGTTGCCAATATTTACCAGTTCCACTAATGAGAGAGAGGGAAGAAAATTAATTTCACACAACAGCTTAAAATAGAAAATGGTAGTAGCTTGAATGTCTTAGGCTGCAGTACAAGGAAGAGATTTGTGCACACAGGTCAGGCTCCAATGGTGCAGCAAACCATGTAAAACGGAGTTCCTGTCTTACCCCTTCATTTGTCTGGAAAGGAGATGTTTAACTTAGTAGCAGCCTCAGTCACACTATAGCCAACTGTAGTTGCAAGCAGGCACCTCCTCAGAAGTTATCTAGCTCAGGGGGTTGAATACTATTCCACATTGATGACAGAGGAAGACTTCAGCAATTCAGACCATTATCTTTCAGTTGGTTAATATTAGGTGAGACAAATCTTACCTACAGAAGGGCATAGCTTCCAGTCAGAGCCAAAATGAGATGGGTCAACGTTTATCACATGCAGAAAATATATTTACATAATGCAAACAGTTCTTTGTCACAAGGGCCTCTGTGGTGAGGGCTAAATGTGTTGTTATGTGGTTGTCCTGTTCTTGGGGTGGTTCTTGCTCTGGCAAGCACAACAGCCCTGACAGCACTGGGAAAGATCAGCTCAAGGAACAATGGGCTCATAGCTGAGCCATGCACAAGTGAGGAAAGGAAGCCATTTATCATCTCTAGGCCATAATGGGAGCCACTTCCTATTAATTAGAGAAACACAGAAACTGAAAAGGAAAAAAAAAAAAATACCAACAACCAAAACCCAAGAACTTAATGTAATGTGATCTCAGAGCTGGCTGATTGCTAATGTGAACACAGGGTGGAAAAAAAGGCTGATAATGTGGAACAGTAGGGATGACTGCTGATCTCATAGCAAAAACATGCAGAAAATACTATTCAAAACACTGGCAATGTGATTCATGTGAAAGGCTGAGTTCTTCTCTCCAGTGGGCAGAATGTTCCAAAGGAACCTGCATGCATCTGCCTGTGTGCTCGTTGCCTTATCAGAGATGCAGACAACTTGGGAACCACTGAGCCACATGGGCAGCGTTGGTGGGGCATAGCATGGTGTATCTTTGTCCAGATCGCAAACCTGTCAGACTGCACCTGAGATGTTTTTTCCCACTTGAACCCTGGTTGTAAGGCTAGGAGCATTCTGTGGCTCCAAAAGTTTGGAGAGCAAAAGAAAGTTCTGTACCAGGTGCAGTCACTCATCTCTACCTCTCCAAACCCAAAGGTAACAAAAGCAGAATTAGCAGCAGGACATGGGCAGTACCTGTCTTTTGAAAACTAGAGTCTAAGATAGGGGCAAATGACCCATGAGCACTCCTACTACTTCTATTTAGTGGCCCAATACACTTTTTGTGTTTTATGGTATTTATGAATGACTGAAGAAATAGGTATCAGTTAGGTAAATAAAAATAAAACACCCACGAAACAAGGAAGTAAAACTCTTGAGATACTAAAAGAAAGGGGGAAAAAATACAAGAAAAAAGTCCCCTTCTCTTTGGGTACCACAAAGAAGGTTACCAGTGATGACTTTACAAAGAGGAGTATGCTGTACTAGAAGAGAAGATGCATGGAACGTGGTGTTCAAAATCCTTAGTAGGCTCCATGAGCGCACAATAGTGGGAGCCAGAAAGAATTCATAAGAAAGAACCTCAACCTTTTCCGGTATTGGTAGGAAAATGAGCTTGACAAGAGCTGATCAGAAGGTGAGAACAAAAATTTCACCTTTGTTTCTATTCTGGTTTTCCTTTTATTAGGGCATCCTAAATCAGTAATACAATACAATACACCAGGGGAAGAGACCTTCAGATCATCGCGTCCAACCTATCAACCAATCCAACCCACCTAAATACAATACAATACACCCACCTAAATAACTTAAACAACTAAACCGTGGCACCAAGCACCCCATCAAGCCTCTTCTTGAACACCTCCAATGAAGGTGACTCCACCACCTCCACGGGCAGTCAATTCAAATGGGCAATCACTCTCTCTGTATAAACTCTTCTAACATCCAGTCTAAACTGCCCTGGTGCAGCCTGAGACTGTGTCCTCCTGTTCTGGTCCTGCCTTCACAACATCTGTAAAACCGGGCACTGAATGAAAGCCTCCACATGCTGAGAAATGAACAGCTAATAGAAAAAGACCTCAGATATCCTTTGGTGGGTGAAATGGCCATCTTCATTCGTGGCCAGAGGTAAATGTCCACATCAGCACTAAACTGGTGACCACAGACCCTGTCACCTCCTTCCTTCCTAGCCAATGTGGCTCCTAGTGAACTTACACTTCCTATCTATGTATTTTGGGAACATAAAAGCAAAGACAAAACTGAAGTGTTAATTCTCACCCAATAGAGAAAAAAAATCTGTGGAGTCCTTTCACTCTGGGTACTCTCTACTTGTTTGAACAGCTTCTCTAAGAGCTAGTTAACATCACAGAAGCACCTTCTAACTGACAATCTCAGTGCTCAAGGAATTATTTTATTATCAAACTATACATGCATTCTCTTGCCTTGGTAGTGTCTTCAATTAGTATGCATATATAAAAAGCAAGTAGGAGTACCCAGTTTCAGGCAACAGTATTTTTGTGTAGGTCAGGCACTGAGCTTGCATTGGCTTTGGTTCTTTTTAAAGAGCTGTTCAGATGCCATGGCAACTGACCAGGCTAAGGGAAGCAGGGCTGGGTATTAGTAAATGAGGCTTTTGAGCTTTTTAGTGCAGTTCACTGGAGAATAACTTCCCTCCATATATGTCACACTCAATCAGACTTTGAAGTGGGGGATATTTTCTTAATTAAGAAAATTTTTTGTATCATTTCTGCCCTGGTTGGGGGTGGGGGGCGAGGGGGGGGGAAAGCCTCAGCATTTGCAAAGGCTCTAAATATTAATGTTTGTCTAGTCCCTGTAACTTCCAAGCACAGGAGTAGCATATAAGGGATACACAAGGTATCAGGAGTATGACTTTTTCTGTTATTCAATAGGAAACTTATGGTGCATAATAAAACTTTATTCTGAGACACTGCATTTACCAGGCATAGATCTAAGACCTGTGGCTGAGCATTTCTCACTGATCTTCCTTTGCAGGAAAGCCTAAAATGCCACCCTGGTATTTTGTCATGCTAGTGTCTGTAACAAAGAACATTGTAAAAAGAGAGAGCTGCAAAAAACATTCCTACTTGTGTTTACATCAAATTGAGCTGGAAAGCCATTGTCTCATAAAGAACTGAGATGAAACTTTCTCTCTCAGAGGTGCAGCATGTCTGGATTCGGTGTATTTCACTTAGGAAGGTCCTCATCTCTTTTGGGGGAGTGAAAATTACATCCTGATGCAACCTTTCAGATAGGTGGTGCCTTCTGACAGAGCACTGAGCAAAATGCAACATGCTAGATAAGCAGGGGTTTGTAGTGTAAATTATGGACCAATTTTCTCCTAACAAAATTTTCTTCATGCTTCTGTCTTCACTGCTAAAATAGCTGAAATAGGTACCTTAATACGGGGCCTGAAATCTAATTCCAGTTTTATGAGGCTAGGAAGACTGATACATATATTGTGCAATGTGGGAATTACTCCCAGATGACCAATAGGCAAGCGTGGTGTCTCTAGTGATCAAGTGATAGTCTCCTACAAATACACGTGTGATCTGTGTGTTTCCAGTGGTGCATTGCATTCTGTGTTACAACTTAATGAGATAAAGACAAGGGAATGTGCACATTAATCAGTTGCCATGATAGTATTCCTAACCCACATCACCAAGAGAAAAAGGCTAACTTAACTGCTGCTGGCTCATTCCAGTGGAATACCTGTTTTTCAAAGAAAAACAAACCATAAGAAAAAATAATAGAAATCAAGATGTCATTAGAGGCAAGGGGTAATCTCTCTGCCTTAATTAAAAGCACTGCAATTGTCCTCACTTCAGAGAAAGAACTCCTGAGAGAGTTTTGCCCACTGGATTGCTCAGGGAAAAGAAAATTAAACCCTGTAATTATTTGTCTATTTCCCTTTCTTTAGTTTCTTTCAATGCCTTTAATTTAATGTTGGGAAACATGCTAGCTGTGGTCTGGAAGTGACAAGGAGAAATTAAGGGTTTCTCAAATCTTATGGAAGAACTAGGAAAGGTGTAAAGAAAGCAATCTCTGCATCACTGTAGAAACCAGTGGGCTAACATTTTCAAGGGCAATTATTTAGAACGTGCTTGAAAATTTTATGAAGCCAGATGTATAATTAATGTATTTTCAACCTGGGGGGAGCACATGTTTCTCCAAATAGATCTACCCTCTCCCTTTACTCATCACCCTTATCCTTCTTTTCCAGGGGACACGATTCTCTAGTGCCTGGTTTTGCCCTCTGCTAGATTGTCCACATACTAAACAAAGTATTTCTCTTTTTTTCCTCCCTCCTCTTCTTCTCCACTGTTGTCTTCTCTTTCTTTCCTATAACTGTTTAAACCTGTGGCTTTTCTAGATGAGACTGTTGTGGGATATGCCAGCTACTCTTGAAGGGCTTGTCTTTCCATTTCAGATGCCTCTCTGCTCACCAAAATCCTTCTACTGATTCATCTGACCATAAGAGTGATTCACTCACCTAAACATAGGGGACAGAGACATTCAGTGCCTTTAGGTATTCCCTAAGGGCTCAGTTGCCTGTATTAAAATCTGTCATAAAGCCTGTGTCATATAGAATCAATCAGGTTGAAGAGACCTCCAAGATCATCCAGTCCAACCTATCACCAAGCCCTATCCAATCAACTAGACCATGGCACTAGGTGCCTCATCCAGGTTTTCTTGAAGCTCTCCAGGATGGTGACCCCCCACCTCCCTGGGCAGCCATTCCAATGGCAAATCACTCTCTCTATGAAGAACTTCTTCCTAACATGCAGCTGAACTCCCCTGTGCAGCTTGAGACTGTGTCCCCTCGTTCTGGTGCTGGTTTGCCTGGGGAAACAGACTGACCCTCAGCTGGTACAACCTCCCTTGAGGTAGTTGTCTTGAGGATGTCTTAGATA
>CM037637.1:7903222-7971880 GCA_015227895.2 Colaptes auratus | reverse complement strand
GACAGGTCCAGGACCAGCAGCCATACCACATGTTAATTCTCAAACATATGACAGACTCTGCTTTAAATGTATCATCATAGACAGACTGTGAAAATCTCAGCTCTTTGACCAGTTTTACTTTGTGTCAGAACACTTGCTCCTTAGGGAACAGTACATCTGCTGCTGGCTTTGTTCCATCTGGAGAGGAAAGCAGATTCTCACTGACAAATTTCTACCTAAAAAATATATATATAACATCAACAAGTGCAGTGCCAGCTCCTTACAGGAGCCTGCTAGTGTGGTGCTGCTATCCAGAAGTGTTTCAGTGCAGAGAAGTGCAAAGTGTTTGAGCATTGCTTAGTGCCTCCATAGACTCTTTTCCATCACATAAATGAGTAGTATAAAACCTGGTGGATTTCCTACATTCAAAATGTTTAGAGAAGAGGCACAATGCTTCGAAGAGCTCTGCTGTGTATGAGGATTGGGGTGATGCTGGATATATTTGTGTCTTGTTCTGGCAGTTCATACAAAGTAAGGGACTAAGCAGCTCCTTCTGGCATTCCTTTTTGCAGCCATGTTCAATGGAGAGGTTCAAGGAAGTGTCTAAGAATCCACAGTCTTGATCTGTGAGTGATCAACTGTGCTTGAGCAGAGGATGGAGGGGCTTGGAGCTACCCTTCTGGATTCTTAAACACCAATCTTTCGAATGCAGCAGTGGAAAACGAGGAACCAGCAGCTCTGAGTGAGTCAAACAAACCTACTTTTTTTACTTCTTTGCTTAAGTCTTCACATGTGATTTGGGATAAAGTCTGCTCTTTGACACACAGAGCATGATTTCAGTGGAGCTAGACAAAATAATAGAAACAAGACTTTGGCCCCTGTAACTCAGAGACAATCCCAGCCTACTGCTGAAAACCTTGCTGCATTAGTGATGCATCGCAATTGTGCAACATCTTTGGGACATCCCTGGGACATCTCTGGGGCAAATTCCATGTCTTTGGGACATCTTGGGTTCCCACTCACAGAATTTCATGATGGCATTGAAAAGAAAGGCCTCGAACATAGCTGGTGCCTATCACTTTGAATGATACAGCAACCTGAAAAGCGGCCTGATCTTTGAAAAGTCCAGCTGGAGAGCTCCAGGGTGCCTCTCCGTTCCATCGAATGTACTGTCCATGACACCAGCTCAAAAATCAGTAAAAGTATCCTTTCCTTTCCCTAATCAGGAGCCAAGACAAAGAGTTGCAGTTAATATGTTTATTCAAAGAAAACCCTTCCAGAATATCAGAAAAGAATGATGTCTGGAAAAGGAGACAGAGCCTGTGTTCTGCATGCTACTGCCTGGCATTTACACTGACAGCAATCGCTGGAGCAGAGACCTGGAGGGTCCACACTTTCCAGCCATGCTGAAGGCTGCTTTGACAGTGACATACTCAAGTGTACTTGTAGAGACAAGTGACTGGCACAGGGAGGCAACTAGAAGTTTATTTGGCCAGCAGCAGCAGCTCCAGGGACCCCCTTCTCTGGCTGTGTCCCTGGGAGCATCCCGCGTCAAACCAACAGGACCCTGAGCTGAGTGGCCTCTTTATCTGGGAACTGAAGCAAAGTGGGAGCAGTGTTGGTGGCTGAGGTGATTCCCTCTTTGCAAAGTGAGGTAATCCCATGCCTATCCCCTTCCCTATGTCCTGCAGAAGTGTCCCGTATCTGTCCCAGAGATACAGGGATGCAGGTATGGAACAGCTTTCACAAGGCAGAGCATATCTGGGGAAGAGGCAGAAGCGATGCATTCATCAGGGGGTAAAATAGATACTAGAGAAGGACCTTACTTGCTGAAATATACCAAAAGAGCTCTAAAGCTTAATTAAAAGTCATTGTGTGGCAAGCTTGTAGGGTCACCATCTTAGGAAGGCACCAGTGCTCTGAGGCACTAACACTGCCACTTACTGTGCCAAAAGGAGGCACAAATTTGCTGCTCCTCTCAGGAGGATGATGCACACCTCCAGGGCCGTGTTGGAGCTTAGGCCAGCCACTCACAACTGAAGAGGACAGCTCAGGTGGGCTCACAGGAACTCACTGTCAGAGCAGCCCGAGAGCTGGCTGGGTGGGGAAAAGGACTGGGCAGCCCCCAGCCCTCTGACTGAGCTGGGGAGGACACGGACACAGGACTGAAGCAGTTCCTTAAGATGGGTCTTGAAGGTGACTCCAGCAAAGGCGTAGATCACAGGGTTCAGGCAGCTATGCATGAAGGAGATGGTTTCTGTCAGCTGCAGGGCCAGGGCTATCTGGTAGCTCACCTTGCAGTCATTGATGATGTGCAGGCTCTGCAGGGAGTCTAGGAACAGCACGATGTTGAAGGGGGTCCAGAAGAGGAAGAAGACAATGACAACGATGAAAATCATCTTGATGGCCTTGATCTTGTTCCGGTTTTTGCATTTTTGCAGGTTTTTCAGTATCTGGGCGTAGCAGTAAATAAGGATGCTAAGGGGAATCAGGAGGCCTAAGATATTGGCTGCAAACTGAGAAGCAACCTTCCAGGTGTTGCCACCCGAGGGATATGTGGAGACACACTGCACAGACTGCTCAATTTCAAGCTGCTGGTTGAACATGATGTTGGGTACAGAAGCCAAGACAGCCACCAGCCACAGGATTAAACTGATAATGATGCCACAGGAGGCTGTCCGAATCCTCATGGCATAGACTGCGTGGACAATTGCTATGTACCTGTCTATGCTCATGAGGGTGATAAAAAAAATACTGCTATAAAAGCCTGTGTAATAAATGCCAGCCATGACCTTGCACATAGCATTGCCAAAAACCCACTGGTCTGAAGCATAGTGGGCCTGGAAAGGGAGGGCACCACAAAGAGAGATCAGAGGCTGTGAGGTTCAGCAGGCAGATGTCAGTCATTGTCATCAGCCTTTTCCTGGTCAGGAGAACCCAGAGAACCAAGGAGTTTCCCAGAAGGCAGAAGACAAACACAAGGCAGTAAAGGATGGGCAGAAAGAAGGATCTGAACTTGCGGAAGCTGTTCCCTTCATGGCATGGAGCAGTGTTTGCATCATAGCCGTAGTCGTATTCTGTGGTGCCAAGGAACTGACTTGTGGGATGCATCTCTGAGACCTGTGCAGGAAAGAGTAGGGGCATAAATGTCTGACAGCAGCAGGAAGTTCACAAGGCTAGACAGCAGCAGGGAGTTCACAAGGCTACACAGCAGCACTCACAATGCCCAGCTCTGGGCTGCTGCAGCAGGCTGTGCCTAGTGCCAAACACAGCAGTTCACTGCTCCTGCCCCTTCTGCCCCACTTTGCATTTCCAGTTCGGAGAAAACAAGACAGTCTGGAGTAGGGGGAGGAAGGGGTGTCCTCTGTAGTTTCTGAAGAATTGCCATGAAGACAGCTTTAAAATAGTCTGATCTGCCCTCCCAAAGTGAGTCAGGGCTTGAACCACCTTTTTGTTCGGTTAGTTGGGTTTTTTCAGATGACAGCTCCTGACCCGTCTAAAAGGAGATCTGGTTTCCAGAGGTAAGAAAGAAATGGTTCTTTCAAATTACATTCTTTCAAAGGAGTTTGCCTTAGCTCTGATAAGACATTTGAGTGTTTCTTCTGCACTGCACCTATGTCATGCTTGCATACAGGTTGATTACATCTTGAAAGATCCTAAACCATTCTATGAATCTATGAATCCTCAAAGACACAGAGTTCCCAGGTGGGAAGAATCATTTGTAATAATTATGGCTGTTAAGATGCAGCAACAATATGAATGACAGCAATCAATTATCTGGAAGTAGAGGAAGTGCTCTCCTGAGTTAAAAATATTTATGAAAAGATAAAACAGTGAAAGTTGTTGTATTGCTAAGGAAGGAATAAGAATTTGCCCCTTCTTGCCCACCCGTAGCAGCCCATGCAGGGCAGCAGAAGGACCTGTATGCATAGCACAGCAGATGCTGCAGGCAGTGGCCATGCTCTGCTCCAGGGATGGATGGTACTCATGCCTTACTCTGCGTGCAGCAACATATGTGGGCAGAAAATATTTCCTATTAAAGCTTTTGATGTGTGACCCCAACATGCTGGGACTGTTAGCACTGCAGCACTGCTTGCTTTTCTTAACTGCCTGCCAGGGATACCTTGAAAGCAGCCCATAGATTGAACAACTAGAAGTAAAACCAATCAAGAGATAATGAATACTGTTCTATAGATCTCTGCAGATATGAGAACAGATAGATACAGAGACACAGAGATTATAGCTGTGCTGCATCTGCTTTTGGCAATATTCAGAAGTGAATTTTGAACAGACTGGGGATGCTCCACATCAGACCTTCAGACCTCCTTTACACCATGAATTAATACCTTTGGCAGCTTCCAACCAGGGCACAGGATTTGTCATTTCTTCTCCTGATGGAGAAACAGTCAAACTGAAAAAGCAGAGTTCTGGAGGAAACTGCTGCAGGTCCCTTCCCCCTAGCTGCCAGCATTAGCCCATTGCTCTTAAGAGCAGCTCATGAAATGCAGATAGTCTTTACCTTTGACAGCAAGGAGCCCCCACTCTGTCAGCTGGCCCTGGTCCCCTTCTCCTTCTGCCGTGTCCTTGTCCACTCAGGTGTGGGAGCTCCCAAGAGGTTAGTCCGTCGCTTGAGGAGCTTGCTGAGATCGAGCGATGTGCAGATGTCAGATGGGCAGCTGCCAGTTACAGAAGGGTTTAGGGCAAATCGAAGAGTTTGTAACTGTGATAAACAGGAAAAGAGGTGAGAAGGCTTACAAACACGTTCAGTGAAACCAAAAATACCGCTCCTAAGGTAGCTCCTGAACAGGTGTTCTCCTTTCAGTGTGCTTGCTGAGCCTCCCTTCTTCGTAGCCACCCCTGGTTTAAACAAAAGTGTTTAAACAAAATTGTTAATGCTCAGCTATCTCCATCACAGAATGTGTTCTCATAAACACACACCTTGTTACAGGAGCTGAGGTATCCTTTCCAAGCTGAATTATTTTAGGGTTTTGTTTCCTCCAGCTAATATCAACTGGTATGCTGCAGGGTGGGAATGTCCCTCCCCATTAATAATGGATTCACTTTCTGGGCAAAATAAGAACTCATAGCTACTGGGACCTCTTGGCAATCATTTAGCTTAGGAAAGATGTTGAGTTGCTGGAATGTGTCCAGAGAAGGGCAACAAAGCTGGTGAGAGGTCTGGAGCACAAACCCTATGAGGAGAGGCTGAGGGAGCTGGGGTCGCTCAGCCTGGAGAAGAGGAGGCTCAGAGGAGACCTTACTGCTGTCTACAACTACCGGAAGGGAGGTTGTAGCCAGGTGGGGGTTGGTGTCTTCTCCCAGGCAACCAGCAACAACAGGACACAGTCTTAAGCTGTGCCAGGGAAGGTTTAGGCTGGTGGTGAGAAAGAAATTCTTTACAGAAAGAGAGATTGGCCATTGAATGTACTGCCTAGGGAGGTGGTGGAGTCACCATCACTGGAGGTGTTTAAGAAGAGCCTGGCTGGTGTGCTTGGTGCCATGGTTTGGTTGATTAGATGGTGTTGGGTGATAGGTTGGACTTGATAATCTCAAAGGTCTTTTCCAACCTGGTCCTATTCTATTCTATTCTATTCTATTCTATTCTATTCTATTCTATTCTATTCTATTCTATTCTAGTTTGTAAGCATCTTTTATTCAAGTGGAGATGTTTCAGAATTTCTTTGCTACCTTGGAGGTTTTTTAGGTATGTGCTAGTGCACATAGGACACATGGTCAAGGACAAAAGAGCAAAACCAGGACAGGCTTGATTTTGTTAAAATTTCATTCAATAACTTTAAAATGTTTGTGTGTGTGTGTGTAATACTGTAAACTGTGGTGCTTTACAAGTCATCTAAGATATGAGCTTTTCTGTTAGACTCAACAAGCACCATTTTCCTCACTTTCATGTCTCAAGAGTCTCCACTGCCAGCACAGCCCAGCAAGCGGCCAGCCCTTCCCTGGCCATAGCACCATCAATGAATCCCTTGCACCCCTCTCCCACGGGGCAGTGGGGACAGGTGAGAGGGACGCTGAGCCCTGGTTGCCCAGGGTTGGCAGTCACCGGAGAGGTACAGGAGGCAACCCCATGCCAAGAGCTGTCTTTTGAAGAGTCCTTGCCTGTTTCAATTATCACTGTCATGTTTGGATCTATCAGCATCAGATATCAACACACCATCTCGATAGGACCACATCATCTTCACACAGATTGTCTGGTCAGACCATTTCCAGAGCAGAGCTTCAAACACAGCATGAGGCAGAATGGTTCATTTCCCTTTCTTCATGGGGGGGTAATCTATTTACACACCTGTGTATGAATGGGTGGGTGAGGGTTTGTGACCAGGTGAGATTTTGAGTGACTGGGGGTTTTTGACATTAAAAAAAAGTGTATGTGGGTTGACTAAAATATCTCTGACAGTGCTGAGTTGTTTCCTGGGGAATTCCCCCTCTCCAATTAGATTTTAGAAATGAAGAAGAGTCACAATACTTTGTTCTGACAAGTTCCAGACAAAATACTCAGTGCAGAAAAAAAAAGGGCTGTGAGCCATGGAGTCCTCCAAAATCTGCTGCAGAGTTTGTAGAGCAGAAGTAGCTGGAGGTGTTTGGTGAGGCCTGGGTCAGCTCTCCCTGCTCTGTGCTCTGCTCTTCACTGCCAACACCAAAGCTGCATGGATTATGGCTTTGACAGCTGCAGCCTTGCACAATCCCTTGGGTTTGCCAGAGCAGAAATCAGTGCATTGCAAAATTCCCCACACAGTAACTCATTCATAACTGTCAGCAGTGAGTGGGACTTTCTTACTTGTGTTTCATGACAGGATAATTGTGGGTCAGAAGCAAGTAAACAAATACATCTCTTGTTTATGAAGTCTTTGAGAATGAGACTCTTCTTCATCTTTCCTTATCTGACACTTTTTCTCTCACCCTAGAGCATCCAGGTTTTTAAGCCTTTGCTGTGCACAGGCTCCTCTCAGCATCTAACTCTGTATTGCCTAAGGGTGGAGACCAGAGAAGGATGCAAGTATCCTCGAGAAGGAGTTAGAACAGAACAGAGAACCACTGAGAAGAGGGCTGGATGGGGCACAGGGAGATCACATAGTCCATCCCCTGTCCCAAAGGCAGGGGTAGTGTCTCACTGTGATTTTTGCCACACAGTCGGGTGTTCAACCTGCTCCTACAGCCCCCACTCACCTTGCAGAGTTTCCTTACAAACCATCCCTGTGCTTCTGCAGACTTACTGCTCAGAGTGGGGAAATACCAGCTTAGGTTAGAGCAGGCATGCTGTGCCAATCAGTGTGATCCAGTTGCTGGGAAGCACTAGAAGGAATAAGCAGCATGCAACAGGAGTAGAAGCGTGTTTGTCAAGAAGCGGCTACATCAAAGTAGCCTCAGTTACAGCCTCATGCCAGCCAGGCAAAGCAGTGGCATTCCCTATGTCGCAGCTAGAAAGCTTTCTGAACGTGCCCAATAACCTTCGCATGGGCTGCTGGACAGAAGAGCTGCTCAGATTGACCCTGACAGATGAAAAAGCCTGGGATCAATGGGCTGCAGTTCATTAAGGACAAGCACCCACTTCTTCACAGGGCTTCAGCCAAGACCACAAACCCCAGATGGGGAAGGCAGCACTTCTAGAGAAAAGGCTCTGGAGGCACCCAGCAGGAGTGGGGTGGGAACAAGCAGTGTTACGTGACTGCACAAGAGCACAGCTACCCCAGGTAGGTGGCTTCCCATCTACAGTGCCAGAGTAAAGGCCACAGAGGGGCCTCTACAGCTAGTTTTGGTCACTGCAATGCAGAAAAGATTCAGAGAAAACAGGACAGCTGCCAAGGAGAGCAGTGGCTACGGCTAACAGCTTAGAAAGCATCATCTGGGAGGAAAAAGCTGATGGAATATGAGCTGCTAAGATTGAAGGGAAATGTGATCTCATTTTTAAGAAGCTAGAAGAAAGTAGCAGTTATTTTTCCATGGATGTGACAGACTCAGATCATACCAAGACAATTTAGGACAAATTTACTACCTGTACTGGCTGGCTGCCCAGTGCCTGTCACCAAATCTTGGCGTTGGCCATACTGGCTTGAAGCAAAGAGCTGCAACAGCTCCCAGTCTGCAGACAGAGTGACCTCCCTGACTGGCCAGAGCACAGATCTGCTCCCAGTGCCTGGCCAGACACCACTGCAAACCCTGACAGCTCCCTACTGACATGCAGGGTGTTCTTTCAGGGCTGGCTGACCCCTCTCAGGTGAGAGTCCATGAGCTCAGAAACCAGGCAGGATTCTTCCCACTCAATGCTGCCTGACCTGTGCAGCACTTCTTGTCTCTGTGAATGTAGATACATCAGCTGGGGCTGGCTGCGGATGAGGGCACTTCATTAGTTACTTGATTCAGTGACCAGACTGGTGCCTGGCAGGATTTGGGCCTGGCCCTGTTTGCCCTCTGCTCTCTGGAAGCCATGACATATGGTACAGACCCTTCACCCTGCCCCTGGCAGCAGGTCCCGTGGCGGGGTTGCATGCCTTTAGTGACACCTTCCTGGGACAGGCTCCTCTCAGCATGAGAGCATCACACAGTGAAATCTGGGCAGTGGTCCCATCCTGCTGGTGCTTCCCATGTAGTCACTGTGGCTATGATCTCAAAGCAGGTGTCTGCATGATGCTGGCCTGTCACATCTTCCCTCAGGCCTCTGCCCTTACCAGAGGTGCAAAGAGAGGCTTCACCAGTGTGACACACATCTCCCGCACTGCTGTGGTCCAAGTCAAGGTGTGAAGAGAGCTCAGCAGTGCTGCTGCTAAGTCTGTATCTGAGCCACGGGTAAACAGGAAGCTGCTGAGCAGCTTGATTCATTTTCTTGCTTCTTCAGCTGCTTCTGATCTGTGTTTGGTAGCTGTTCTTTTCGCTTATTCATCTCAGGAAACACATTTTTCTGCCACCTTTTGCAGGAAATGTGCAAGATGCAAAAAGTGTTGAAAACCTCACACTTGGCTCAACCTGCTGCATGAGAGGTGGTGAGTCAAAGGGCCTGGCAATGAGGGCTTGGCAGCTGCACTGGCATAAGCTAGAAGACCACAGGTCAAGCTCACAGTGGTGAAAGTAAAGCTAAAAGGGTTTGATTGTGCAGAATACAGACACACACTTCTATGCTGTGATTAGGTGGTGGAGCCTGGGCTTTTTCACCAGGGTTAGAAAGAGCTTTCAAACCTTTGTGGTCCAGAGAGCCAGGGGCAGAGCTCTCTTTCCAGAGCTGCAGTACTAGGCTCTTGGAAATTCCTTTTCAACATCATAGACCCCCCAGGGAGCCTATTGCCCACCCAAGGTGCCTCCAGCACTGCAAACAAGAGCAGCCACACTGAGCCCACGTGTCAGAGCTTGCTGGGGTGACAAAGGCCACACAAAGTCCACACATGCTAGGCACATCAGCGTAGACCCCACATGTCACTTGGACACATCAGGAGTAAGCAGCACAGACTTAGCAGATACTCTGGGCTTGCCCTAGGCTATAGGCAAGATGCAGGGGATGGACATGCACAGCTCAAAGAAGAGAAGACATACAGCCCAAAGTGTTCTGAAAAATACCAGGTCCAGCAAGGATTTGGGCTGAAGAGCAGGAAGGTCTTCCCAGTAGGCAGATGATGGAGCAGGTTTTCTGCTTATCAGCAAACTGCACTTTCATGTGTTTCTGGTGTTCTGGAAGCACAAGAGGGGCTCCTCTGGGTTTCAAATGAGTGGAACAAAACTGATTAACTTTTGCCACTGCATAGGTAAAATCTACATTTCCTTTTACATCCTGCAGAACTTCTTTTGCTGACTCTTCTGATACGCTTCAATATTTCTAAGAACCATCAAGACTGTATTTCCCCTCTTAGAAGTTTGTAGGCAGAAGACTAACAGAGTCAAAAGTTTCATTGTCCTTTTTGGAATCACTAGGTGTGAGTATATCTTTCTGGCCAGAACCAAGCACGTGATCAGCTGTCACAGTAATGTGTCTGCATTTCTTGGAGACAGCAAAGGACACCTGGGAAACCCTGGAGTCAAAAATGGAGCCATGATGCTTTAGGCAACCTCTGCAGAAAAAGCAAGCTCCTGAATTAGTCTCAGATCGTGCTGAATAGCCAATAACAGAAAGAAATGGTCTGGCTGTTGGTGCTTCTTTTACACCAAATCCTTCATCTTTATTGTATCCAATACGTGCAAAGCCTGATTCTGAACTCTGGAAACCATTTCCTGCTATAAGCTATAAGCTTTCCTTAAGGAAGAGCCCAGAGTGCAGGTGGGAGCAGTCAGGGCTGGAAAACCTTCACACCTGGCTGGCCAGAGAAGATTGTCATCCGGTGGGACACAGAAGGCTTGTCTGTGTGATTGCACAGGGCTTGGAACAGTAATGTGGACTAAAGGTGGAATAGAACAGCCTCAATTTTTTCTTACTGGAGCCCATTTCAGGTTCTGAAAATTAAACCCAGACAGTTCTCCTGTGTAATGCAGTGAAGCAGATCCTCAGCCCAAGGCAGCAGAGCAAGATCCTATCAGAGAACAGCAAAGTATACACAAGGTTTTGGGGTTTTCTCTGCCTTTTGAAATGCGAGTACGTAAGGTGATAAGACATCAAACAGCAGCTGACCACATCTACCGCAGGAAGTTGATGTTCCATGTACTCCCCAGTGAGGCACTCAACAGCTGTGAGTATGCTCCCAAAGCAGCAGTAAGCTTGGTGTTAAACACTGCTTTACTCCCTTGGTGCACAAGAGGTGGAAGTGATTGCATAAAGAAATGGCAGGTTTGTCTCCAGGCTCTCAAGAAAGCTGCCACAAAGCACTTGGATTAAAAATTCAGTCCTGGGACTCGTCTACAAGCTTGGCATCCCGACACACTTGTAATACAAAGTTGGGTTTTACTCTGTCTTGGATCTAGGATCCTGCATTATGGTCTGAGGGTGCTCGTGGCCAGATCATGTACACAGGCTTCAGGTGTTACAGAACCATGTCAGAAACAGCATTCACCAGCTTCCATGGACATGCTGATCTCAGCAGTGCTCAGGGGTCCTCCAAGAGGCTTCTCGGGAAACAACCTCATGTAGACTTCTGGGTATGCAGCAACCAGTGAGAAATGAAATGGGGAACCTGGAAAGGACTCAGGGAGGTGGGCCTAGCAAAACACAGCCATGACTACAGAGCTGTCCTGAAGCATGCACTGCAGGGGACACAGAAGAGAGCTGTGCCTGAGAATCAATCTTATGGGGGAAAAAACCACCGAAAACCCACCAGAAACAAACCCCCAAACCCACCAAACAGATCAAATGTTCCGGGAAACAAAACGTTTGCAGCAGTGTCAGTGGAGCAGCTGACACCCTGCTCCTGCTCCGTGGCTGCAGTGCATAGGAGGGAACACAAAGGAGAGAACTGCCACATGTGGAAAGTTGTGCAGCCAGCTGCTGCCAGCCAGGGACACCAGGAGCTCTACAGAAATCTCAAGTGTTTGCAGACAGCTAGGCAGGTGAGAAAGGATCAGCCCCTTGGCCATTCCCAAGGTGTGAACATGCAGCACCTGAGCTGAAAGCATCTTCTGTGCTGTTCCCTCCTGGCATGCCCGTGTTTCAGATCCTTCTGGCACTAGAGACAGGGTTAACAGAGGGAGAAGCACCACAGAGCTGGCAGACACCAAGTTGCTATCACCCAGAGGCACTGATGCAAAGCTGCAGGGAACAGCCAAGGGGGAAGCAGCGACCAGCGTTCATCACAGGACACTTCCAAGCCCCTGCGAACACAGCTGTGGGGAAAGGAGACAGGCAGCAGCAAGCCCAGGAAGCAACAAGGAAGCATAAGCAGGGAAACAAAGGAACAGGCTGTCCTAAAGCTAAGACACTGCCACCAATCAGTCCCATGAGGTGCAAAGCAAGGATCGGGGCAAGCTTTCCCCAAGGTTTGGCAGGTAAGAGATTGCTGTGCCCTCAAGCACAACCTACCTCCCAGCTCGGCTTTGCTTCAGGGTCCTCCTCCTCCTCGGCCAACGGTGTGAGCTTTGGCTGGAGCCGTGCAGGAGCCAGAGAGGGAGTAGCTTTCAGTGCTGTGGGGCAGCAGCTGTTGGCTCTGGATGCTGCAGGGATGCACAGGTGGTGGGAACTGGAGGCTGGCTTAGGGACAGCACTGGGTGCCTTTGCCTTTGGCTTCCTCCTCGGTGCTTAGCCAGATACAGGCCAGTTCTCTGGACAGAGTGCCTCTAAATGTTTCAATGAGCATTCTTTGTTTCCCTGACTGCTGCAGCTGTCAGCCACCTTCTCTGCCTCTAATCCTGAGATGTGCTCCTACAGTGCCCACAAATTTCACATGACACTATCTAAATGGGTCCAATGCTCCATGTTGGAGCATTATTGCAGTAGGAAGTGCAGTGTGGGTTCCACATTCCAGACAACTACCTGTTAGGTATCTGTTCCCCTTGCACAGCCTCTTCCTTGTTGCATCTACCTCCCTTGCCCCCATCCTGTGGACCTTTTCCATCTCCACTGGAAGTGTGCCCCACAATGGCCAGTTACCCCCTCCAAGCTGTGAGAGCTGCCAGTCTAAGTCTTGGGCTGACACAGGTCTCAAGCCTTGGTCCACCTCTCCCTGAAAGCCAGCACAAGCACTGAGCTTGCCAAAATGCCTGGACACAGAAGCCACCAGAGGACACCAGGGGCTGCCATGTGATGACAGGGACCTCCACAGGACATGCGTGGCAGCCAGGAGTGGAGCATGGCAAAGGCTGTCCAGGTGTCCCAGGAAGAGCAGCAGGAGGAAAGATACAGACAGCAAATGCTGATGACATCCATCCTGGGGTGCCTCTACTGCCCACAGCCCTCCAGCAAAGGATGCCTGCACACCATGGGCGATGGGACAGTGAACACAGTCATCCTCCTGCCATGCCATCACCAGTAGGAAGAGGAGGCTTTGCAGGCACACAGCTATTGGCTGCCTTTGTTCACACAGGTTCATCAGCAGAGCCAAAGGAATCGTAGCTCCTCTCTCCTGGGCAGCATCAGCCACACGCTGCACACAACAGGCAGGCAGCTGAGATGAGCAGTGACTTGAGCAAAGGGAGCAGTGAGAGGAGATCGAAGGAGGCAATGGGCAGCCAGGACAGGCCAGGATGAGCAGCATGGCATCAAGAGGGAAACAGAAAACAGATCATGAGGATGAACGTCTTGCACAGTCCTTAGCTTTGGTCACACTTAGCTGATTATTTTTTTTTCTCTGAGGTGCTCCAGTGCCTCTTCCTCATCTGCTGCACCACACCAACCCCAGGAACCAAGCTCTGCTGCCAGTGTTGCCAGCTGGGTATGGAGCCTGTTTTCTGCATTTAGCTAATGCTGAACTTCACCTGCTGTAGGCCCAAAGCAGAATCTGACTCCAGGGCAGCCAGTTCCCCTTTGTGCAAAGCCTGTTTGACTGCATGCCCCAGCTTCCACTTTTGACATTGCAGCTTGGGCATCTGTCCTTAGGTCCTGACTCCAAAAGCCACCTGACTGAAGTGCGCTGAGTGCTCACCACCACACATCAGACCCCAGCTGTCCCCACGGGGCTGCTTGTGCTGCATAGCACAACAAGCAGCAGAGGTTACAAAAGAGCTTGTGGGAAGGACAGGGACAGAGCTAAGCCTGGAAGGGAAGCACTGGGAAGAGGAAGATGTGTTAAGGCTTACATGGTCCCCACCCACATTGTCCCTGCCTAGCTTCAGTTTGAAAACTTAAGAGTATAGATGTTTGATCACTATGGCTCCAGCTCCACAGCAGCACTGCTGCTGGCTCCTGGGTATTTCTCCTCCCTTTTCATTTTCCCTCTTGCAGCTCAGCAGGACACGGACCCAGGAAGGCAAATCTGGCTGCATGGGAGCAGCTCCTCTGAGCACAGTGGGATTGCTGCACAAAGTACTGGGTGAAATGCTCCAGTGAATGAACTTTCTGGCCTTGTTTCATCTTCCCTTCGCTGCTGCAGCTCACTCTGAGCAGTGAGCACAGGGCTCTTCAGATGATTGTATTGCTGAGACAAAGCTACCAAGTGGAAGCAGTGAATCTAGGAGCCTGCCTGTGGCTGTGCTTTATTTTCCCCAAAGCAGAGGGGCTAGCAGGCTCACTAATTTAATTCTTGTCCTTAAGCCACATGCAGAAGTGGTTGTAACCCCAAGAGGTTTTACAGGGCAGATGGTTCAGACCTGAGGTTTCAGCTTTGAGGTTCTCATTGAGAAACAGTGATTTGCTGAGGACAACCTTTATTTTCCAACCCTCAACTCCTGCTAGCAGAGGTTGAGGTGTCACTTGTGCTCCCCAGCCCCACAGTTTTGGGCTGGACTGGACTAAGACCCTTTGTAGGTTCCCACTGCTGCAGGGTCCATGAGCTTGGGAAGAAGGACAACACTGCTCCCAAATTTGATTACATCCTCACTTTATTTAACTGTCCAGGCACAAAAGGAGAGGAGAGGGGAGAAGGAAAATATGATTTGACAACAACCCATTGCTCCAATTACAGTCACACAGTCAGCTGCTTGTGGTGTCCCCTAAACAGGGCCCAAGCCCACTCTGCCATCAGAGGAAAATGGGTGGGGGGATACATGGGGAAATGGCAATATTTAAGCAGAGGCTGCTGCTTGGCTTTGTGATGACTTCTGCAAAAGTGCAGGAAGCAAACACAGATGTGCCAATCCCCTCCAGGAGCCATGATGACACTTTGACTCAGTTTCTGGGAAAGATGAGTAAGGTGCTTTATCTGCAGGCTAGCTTAGAAGCAGCTTTTAGAGAAACTTGGATATAAATGGGGCTGCTGAGCCTGCTCTGAGTGGGGCTTATGTTCATTTGCCTGTTCTCGATGGGAGGTAGGCCTGAAGCTGACACATCCATGGCTGAACAGATGTAACTAGGCTTAGGTCAAAACAAGATTTAACTTACATGGGTTTGTGGTGCTTGAACTAGACCAGCTTGTAATCACCTATTTGTGTATTGTCAGATGGAGCTTCTGCAGCAGCTAAAGTTCCAGTCTCCAATCTCCAGTGCTGATGAGACCAAGGGAGATGCCCAGTGATGGCTGGCAAAGCAAGGCACTCAGTCTAAACCCACCTTCCTCATCAGTCTGAGCTGTGCTGCCTGACCTTTGCACAGCCACATTGGAGGCATGAGCACACCAGGGGAGTAAAACCTGCTTGAGGGTCAGCCAGGACAAGTGTGGCACATGAAATATGCTGTTTATTCTCCTCTGATGGGATGCGATTGCCCCCAAGACCCCAGAGAGCTGAAACCCTGCTGAGGAACTTCGAATGAGAGCTGCAGAGGCTTCTGGTGGTGCTTTCTTCAAGGTGTGGCTTTATTTATGGCTGCCTCTCTACAGTAGAAGTAAACAGGCTGCCATTTTATTCATAGGAGTGTAGGAGGTTTTTGAACTTCTTAGCTCTCTCCCTCAGTGCCATTGGGATTGGGAAGTGTGGTGTTATTAGGAGAGGTCCCTTGCTTGGCCCAAGTGAAGACATACTCAAATCTTGAGCAAACATGTTTTCTAAAGTGTTCCTTTGCTATTAGAGGCAGAAAGATATTAACACAATCAGCCCACTCACAGGAAAACCACTTCCCATCCTGGTATTTCGTTTGCCAGGTATCAGCAGATCTCTGTACCCAGCTGCAGAGCACTTCATCAGAGCGGAAGAGTCAGCCCTGCCATGTGCTGGTCCTCTTTGCCTTTATGTACATCCCTGAATTCTCTTCACGCATCATAAGGCTGTATAGAGAAGCCAGAATAAAAACCTCATCATTCTCCTCTGCCGTGGTTAAAGAGCAATAAACATTGCTCTGTCAGCATAAAGGAGCAAAACCAGACCCTGCTGCTCTGATTCCTGTAGGGATAGACTTGTACAGTGCTGGCTGAAGATCTGAAACAAAAGCACCTGAGTTCCAAATTGTGATTTTCTCGCATTGCAAATAGAGCCGAGGCTCAGGGTTGTAACCAGAGGCTCACAGCATAGAATTCACCAGTTCATCTCCTCGAACTCCTGCTGACTATAGGAGAGTTATTTACTCATTGTCTTAGATACTGCTGCAGCTGAGGGACTGTCCTTACGTGGTAGCTAAAGCCGTAACAGCTACAGCTCTGGCAAAATCCTTTCATCCCTTTTTGCTAGACTCACAGAAGGGTTTGGGTTGGAAGGGACCTTAAAGACGGACCTTAAGTCCAACCCCCCTGCCATGGGCCCTCCCACTAGATTTTTATTGGTTTCTGCATGTTGCCATCACCTGCCTCAGAGACATTTAAGAACAACTGTCATTAGTGTTACTGAACATCAGGGATGCACCCAGGTTGAAGCCAAAATAGGGCAATGTAGCAGGGGACAGACCTTTGAGAAAGAGAACATTGAACCCAGTATCCTGTTATCACATTAGGTGGGTTTTATCAGCTAAAGTGTGAAAGTGTCTGTTGGTGTGAGAGCTGTGATGACAAAACATGCTATCTTCTTATCTAGAATTCAACCCAAAACACACCATTTGTCTGCCAGACTTGCCAGAATGTGCCTGTCTCTTCAGGCTCTTTCTCTTTAGAAACACTCTGAGTTGCTTTGGGAGGATATGCAGGTGGACAACCCAGTGTTCCTCCCACCCGGGGCCAAGCTGGGGACTAAGGCATTCAGGCAGGAAGGGGCAAAGCCTGGGTGATGGATCTCCCATGGGACCAGGATGGTCTTTGCATTCTCAAAGAAGGGAGCTCTGCTCCAGGGGTGTGCTAGTGTGCAGCCAGAGCTGAAGGAGGTGACAGGGCTGGAGTCGGAAGCTTCTGCCACCACCCAGCTGCAGCCCTGCCCTGGTCTGCCTCACACACGACTGAGTCATTGCCAATAACCTTTGGGAAGCTGGGCAGGGGCACATTTAGCAAAGAGTTTTAGCTGGAAAAAAAATATTAAAAAAGAGGAAATGTTATAAAAACTCCACTGGAGGTTTCAACTTCTGAAAACAAGGCTTGCCTTTTCTCATGTCTTGCCCTTGCAGCTTTGCTTTATGATGATATTTCACTTCAAAAATTGAGAAAACCACTAGGCAATTAGAGTGCCCTTCTGCCTTCCCTCATCAAACAGTTTGGGCCTAAGCAGACAGCTAGGTTTGGTGCTTTTTAACTAAGAACAAACCCCAAATGTTTTTATCTCAAATCTACCTGAAAATACAGCCTTTTGAGGTTTTAGTCTTGCTTCACAACCTGAACCATAGATTGGCCATGCAGATGCAGCCAGTGCTGCATTAGCCATGCAGATATAGCTCC
This sequence comes from Colaptes auratus, assembly GCA_015227895.2. NCBI lineage: Eukaryota > Metazoa > Chordata > Aves > Piciformes > Picidae > Colaptes > Colaptes auratus. Next base: position 7,954,655 of record CM037637.1, on the reverse strand, counting down.
CATTCCAGGAGATGGTCACCTGCCTGGGCAGATCATGGGACACAGCAACATCCCAGCCAGGTGGTCTGAAGGCAGGAGGGAGGAGGAGGTGATGCAGCAGGTCAGCAGTCTCAGGCTGGTGTGGTAGAGCTTTGGACTGGATGGGAGGTCAAGGCCTGCAGGGGTACATTGAGAGCAACTGAGGATGCTGGAGAGGGATACAAAAGAAAGATCTGGTCCTGGCAGCATTGGTGAACAGTACATCATCAGCACCCCAGCACACAACAAACAGCACAAGGGGCTCAGAACTCATCTAGAGCCCATGAAAGACCCACACAAGTCTGATGTCTCAGCAGGTCTGCTTATCTGCAGCTGGCGTAGATGTGGAGGTACCTGCCTGCTCAGCTAAGCCTCCCTCTAGGAGAGAGCCAAGGAATGTGTGTCAGAGAACAGCAGGGGTTAGCCCTGTTCAGGCATGCTACCCATTGCTAACCAGCACCACTGCACCCTGCCCACAGCCTTCTGCATTTGTGGGCTTGCTGAGAATCACCTGCAGGCAGAAAAGTTCTCTAACCATTTTGGTTTTCATTCCATGTCTGCTGGTTTTTAAAACCACCTTCTGCAAACCTCACTGCTCACATCAACCACTGGTGCTGCTGACAGGTTTATACTCCACGGGCAGCAGCAGCTTGCAGTAGGGCTTGGCAGGCCAGGCTCTTTGGTGCTGTGGAACATTCCAAACTAAGGGAGAATCACATTTGTTTTGGAAAAAGAACCAGTAGTTTGTGACAAAGAGGAAGGAAAATTAGAAATTGCTCCAAAATAATGCAGGTTGAGTTCTGACTGAGGTGGAGCCCACACCTAGAGCTGTGGTGTGTGCTTTCAGCCAGCTCTGGTATCTGGAGCTGAACAGGAGGCTTGGTAAGGCAGGATCCTGAGCCCTATTAGGGCAGTTGCACAAGCAGAAAAAAGGAATGTCAAGAGCAGTTCCCAAATTGCTTGCCTCATTACCCATGGCTGTGACAGCACTGTGGTTTGGCTGCACCTTCCAATAAAGAGAGGCCATTGCAGAGCCCCAGGCCCAAGTCCTTTGTGTTAGGCACATCCTTCGTGTTTGGCTGGTGTCAGGTGAATTGAACAGCACAGGCAGCCCGAGTGGAGCTGCCCTAGTGCAGTCTAGGAGCTGGGGAGAGTGTGCCAGCCCCTGCTGCATGCTGTCTGCCCTCACTCGCTGACTGAGGATCCTGTCAGAGGACAGATGGCTGGAGGGTTGTGAAACGTCTCAGGAACTGGGATATTAAGATTTGGTCTCGGTTCGCCTGTGCTGTGTGCACAGAGCCCCTGATGTCCCCTGCTGTGGAATGTGGGCTGCAGCTGCCTTTTTGCTGAAGAACAGCTTATCTGGGTGGACTTGCTGACCACCTGCTTGCTCACGCTTTGGCACTGAGATACATGCACACAAAGGGCATGGCACAGCAGACAGAAACGTGCAGATATCTTGTGCAGAGTGCCACAGCTGCACTGAGTGAAGCGCAGGGAGCGACCCCTTACAGCCACAGCAAATGTGCAGTATCGGGAAATGAGCACAATGCTGGTGGAAAAGATCTGGGATCTGGAAAGGAAGCCAGGTCTGGCAGAATATTGAGAACCGCTGGGCTCACACTGTACTCAGTATTCAGCTGTACTCAGTCCACAACTTTGAAAGGAACAGCTGTGCTCAGAGGGGCAGCCAAGGGAAAGGATTTCTTCTATCAGAAGCCTATTGAGAGGAAAGCATGCCCTGAGTCTGTCTGCCAGGAGGTGGGTCTCACCTGGCAGCATGGGCCCCACATGGCCCAGTGCCACCCAAGCTGCAGGCACCTCAGGGTCAACTCAAAAAGCCATGGCTTGTTGTTTTTAAGAACTGGGGGAAAACACTTGAGGAGAGAGGTTCTCCTCTTCAGATGCAGCTTCTGCTGGGCTGGGCTCTGGACTGCAAGCAGATGTGCCACACCAGGAGGAAGTGCCAGGGTTTGGGGAAGTAGTGGCTAAACCAGCACAGGAATGGCTTTGGTTGCGGTCAGTTTTTTCTGGTGCAAGTTGTTAATTGCCTCATTGTTAACATAAACATTGCCTGGGATGTAACTATGAGGGGGGGTTGCATTAAATATGATTTATTTTGCTTTGCCTCGTCTGCAACAGAGATCTGGGAGCCAGTGTCTGTGCTCTGGAAATGGCCTTGTAAAAGGAAATTCCCCCACCTCTGTCTTCCCTAGAAAAGTTCATTCCAGCCATGAACCTCATTCCTTCTGTTTTCCCAAAGTCTGACTGAGCCTTGCTCTCTTCTCCACCACCATTTGAGATGCCTTCAGTCTATCAACCCAAGCAGCCTCAGGCCATTCCTGTCTCCCATTCTCCCTTGCAATCTGGTTGTTAAAAGCTGTTCTGCACCTGAGTCCCCTGCATTTCTCTCTCCAGCTCCAGATTTAACCTGAAGAACAGTCCTGGCCCTTGGTAATCTCCAGAAGCAGAGGGCCAGCAGCAGCAGCAATATTTTTTTGCTGTACACAATCTCCTGCAGGACTCAAAGGAAATGACTGGGCGGTGGTGGGCAGGGTGGTTTCTTTTCTCCTCTTTCATTGTTCCATCTGGTTCTCCAACCTCTTTCTCTTCACTGGCTGCAGTGCGCAGTGGGGATTTTGGGAGCCCAGTAGCTCAGTGGGGGGTAGCAGCAGAGAGGGCAGGGGCTATGTGTACATCTCCACAGAGAGAGTCAAAAGATGAGGAGTGTGTATGTGTGTGGCAACATTGTGGCAGTAGCAGAAGCCTGCAGATACGATCTGCTTTAGTAACAAAAACAAGAAGTGGATATGCTTGGGTTTAACTGCCAGTACACCCAGCTCCTAAGAACCAAAGTGGTCACCTTTTCACCACCAAATCACACAGGATTCATATTCTGTGGAGCAGGTGGGACAGTGATAGAACCTGTCACAGCCACCTGGCCTGTGAGAGAGGCATCAGTGTTTGGCTCTGTTAAGATGAATCAGAATTAGGTTGGATACAGAGATGGATACGATCTTTTGCTTGCTGAAAGTCTTGCTTGCCTGCAGTGTGAAACAAACCAACAATTTTCCCACTCAGAAAACCCCAGAAAACCACAGTCTGCTCTTTCCTCCCAGCCAGTTACTACCAGGACTATTTCTTCTGACCCCTGGGCTCATCCTGCTTGCTCATCACTCTCTTGCTGATCCTGTCCTTGCATGACCTACCAGAAAAACATGGCCAAAGTCTGCCTGGCTGAAAGCAGGGAGGGATGCCTTCCTTTATACCAGCCACCCAAATTAAGGGGCTGGACTGCTCCCTCCTCTTGTCCTTGGGGACCATGGGGAATACCCCAAGCTGCAACCACACTAGCTTGAAGCCTGTTGTGGGCAACCGCAGACTAGATGCCAACCACTTTTGCTTCTACAAAAGCCTTTTGGGCCAAAGGTGCTCCTGAGCACTCTATTGGACATCTGCTGCCCAGCCATGGACACCACATTCTTTCAGAGCAGCCTTACTGATCAAGTAGGCATGAGGTCATGGTTACATTGTCACCCACCATGGTCCTGCAGACCATAAGCCCTTGTTCCAGTGCCTTGGCAGGGTGACAGGAGGGGGGCTGCACACATCACACCTCAACACATCATGTTGACAGTGGGCAACCTGTTCCGGGTTTCTGCCCAGAGCTGTGGCTTGAGATAGAAGGCAAAAGGGGCAGCCAGTTCAAAAGCAGAGTGTGAATGGCAGATTGTCTTCCCCCAAACCCTTCTGAACAGCAAGAGCTACACTGTGCTAAAGGGCTTAGGCTGTGTGTTTGCAGCTTTTGGGAAATGAGAAGCTGGAGAGGGAGAGAAGAGGACCTGATAACCTCTTCCTCATTGTTAAAACAGACTTTCTGCTCCTTTTACCCCCATGGTGATTCTGAATGAGGTCAAAGTCTGCTGCTTCAGCAGTGCTGAAAACCACAGGTGGCCAGGACTGAGGGTCAGAGCTTGAGGGTGAGCAGGAAATTGTCAAGGAGCTGTGTTGTGCAGGCTTGTGAAACCTGTGGGGCACTGCTGGAAGCACTGGTCTCAGAAAATGGCCCCAATTCAAGAGAAGGTTTTGCTTTAAAAATAGGGTAACAGTCTTCTGGAGGAGCTGGGCTTCTTGGAGCCCTGCTAAATTGAACTGAGTGAGGGAAGTCTGACTGACCTTTTGTTTTACCCTGTCCCAGAGATCTTGTCATCACATGCAGAACTCTCGGGCAGACAAAATGTTGTTGCACCTACTAGAGTCCATTTGTTCTTTGGGCCAAGGCTGCATCTTGATCACTGCTTCCTGTACTTTGCTGTCCATCACCTATCTATGACTCGAAGGGTGTGCTCCAAGGCTGGTACTGGTCATAGTTGGGGTAAGAGAAACATTATTTAATGCTTTACCTTCCTTTAAATAAAAAGAGTTGCTCTGTAAAGCTGCTTGAAAAACCCTTTCACATTTCAGATTTTTCTTTGTGTCCCAGACTGGTACAAGAGGTTGGTTAAGGAAGCAGCAGACAAACTGCAGTTGAAGGGAACAGAAATGTATTTTCTTACTCAGCCTAGGTAGCTGAAGTGCAAACCAGCCTGTAAAGCAGGAAACTGAATAAAATGAGTTTGGAATACTCTCAGGGTAGCTGCCATCAGCCAAGCCTTATGGCAGGGGGCTTCTCTCTACTATATTTGCTTGATCCTTTGCAGTTAAGATGAGCTTAACCCCAGTTTCTCTATGTTAATGCCAGGAATCTTCTTAAAGGGTCTCACTGCCTCTGCCTGGGGTGGATAACAACTAGTGAGGGGTGCCAAGGCTCCTGTCAGTGCCTCCATCTGTCCCTCCACTGACTACAAAAAGAGCAGACACCTCCTGCCAGCCACTCTTTCAAATGCTCAGTTTAAAAAAGAAATAACCTGCTGAGCAATATATCTCCAGAGGACAGAGGAAGTCCAGCTGCATGTTCAAAGCAGACAGAACTGAAGTAAAGGCTGCTGATAATCACACTTCCCCTGTCCTGTCTGCAAATCTTTTCAGCACTGGCAGAAAATAAAGCAGTTGCGTCTGGCCAAGAGTGCAATGAATGCTGAATGCCTTGCTGAGTGCTCTCCAGAAAGGCAAGGATGACTTCAAAGTGCAGGATTTGTTTTATCTCTGTCCCTATTTGTCCTGCTAGCAGAAATTAAGGTAATTTCCAACTTTCAGCCAACTTCTGCTCTCACTTATACATTGTATGTAAACTGAGAACAGCTGCATGGTTTGTGTTTCAAGTGTGATGCTAACATGCCCTTAGCCTGTTGATTCAATCACACAGACCTTTTAGTCTCCTTTGCATGTATCTTATCTAAAAGTCCAGGCACAGCATTTCTTAGCTATAGAGTAGAAAGAGTGGAACACAAGAGAACAAAATTACAGCTTTTGATGCCAGGAGTTTTTTACTGACTCTGAAGCAAGAGGGATTCCCAAAAGATCCTCCTTATCATCACTGAGCTGGTACAAACATCATAACAAAGCACACACTTGGTCCTGGTCAGCTACTCAGGAGGTCTGATGCTTGGTAGAGTGGAGTGTCTGTCCTTCATCAGGGTCTCCCTGTGCAAAGCAGGGCCCAGAGCACAGAATTCCCCATTCCTCAGCAAACCAGCAATGAAAAGAAAAGCTGAGGATACCATCCTGGGAAAGGTGCAGTGGCTGAGGGAGGAAGAGCAACAGCTGAGGCAAGCAGAGCTGCTACCATCTCTCAGAGAGCAAGATGGGGAGATGATGTGACCTGACAAGGACAAAGCTACTGGCAGTCAGTGGGCACTTGGGACTGAGGAGCTGCATGTGGTGCTGGGTGCTGCAGTGCACTTCTGGGCTCCATTGAGGGCAAGGTGATGAGCTCCTGAGACTGTACTACGTAGCTTTGCAGAGGCACTTCAGTGCCTCTCAGGGTTGTCTCTCTGTGGACAGTGTCTCTTTCTGAGTGCTCAAATGTCCACTGTCCATGTTTATGGCTTTGGCTGTGACATTGGGGGTGAAATCCAAGACAGACAAATGAACTTGCTTTGTGAACTGGGGCAGTGTCAGGGACTGGGGCTGAGACCTTTTTGAGAAAGTCCCTGTGTCAGGGGACAGCAGCAATGGCAACAGAAGCAAGGAGCAGCCCAGCAGTCAGTTCTTGTACAGAGTACCTTTCCGCTTTGCAAAGAGGCTCCTCTTCACCCTTAGGATAGCTGCTGGGAAAGAGTCATACCTCCAACCCGAGCTGAAACAGGACACAGTGATGGTCAAGACCTCACTCTAATGAGTGTATTGCTTCAGTGTCATCTGCGCTGTCAAGTAAAACCAGAGATGACAACCTTAGCAGGGCCTTGTCCTGTGTGCCTGAAGATGGCAGCATGCTACAGACTGAGGACCACAGACACCATTTCCAGTTGGGTCTGTGCCTCTGGGGATAAACCTGCCAGGGCCCCTGCTATCACAGTACTGAATCCCACACATCCCTCACCTCCAAAAGTGGGTGGCTACATCCCAGTGGATAGGTGGTCCCTGCACTGTGCTGCCAGTGCCAAGCTCTGCCTGATTTGAACCATTTACCCCTATGGATGGCATGACCCTTCTGTCCTTCAAAGGCAGGCAGGTTGCACCTTCACAAATCCAAATGGAACAGTGTTACCAGCACAATTCTGGCCTGAGCCAGGCAGAAGGCAGCAGCCCCTCTGAACAGGTGTGATTGTGAGCTCTGTTCACTTCCTTGAGGGTCACAGACCACAGAGATGAATGCACAGTCCAGTGTGCTGATGCTAGTAGCAGATTTGAAAGCCTTGCCGTCCAGTCTGCTTGCCGTAAAAACCAAGACAGCCTCAGCTTTCATGTAGTAGGGACTTAGTCATTAGCAGCTGTCACCAACTATTCTGGCTTAGAAATAGCTTCTTCTCTTATTTCTTAAGACCTGCACATTGCTTTGAGGGTAAGTTTCCAAAATCTACCTGTTTGTGCTCTAGTCATAAGAGGAAATGATTTGTTTCAAAACAGGACAAATAAGGTAGTTTCACTGCTTCTTTTTGTCTCTTAAAACAGAAATCTCCCCAGCAGGAGTCTAATTATTGGGCTGATTTTCAGTAAAATTTAGGTCTGGTTGTTGCAGTTTTTCTAAGTAGCTGCTGGAGCCAAGCTGGCACAAACAAATGGACGGCGACCATTATCCCCTCGATTTGGATGAGTACTCCTATGAGTACTCTGCGAATGAGAGCAGCAATGTCTGCGAGATGGGGGGCTACTTAGAGTTCTACACCCATCTCACCACCGTGCTCTACACGCTGGCCTTTCTCATCAGCCTGCTGGGGAACGCTCTGGTGTTATGGATCCTGCTCAGATACGAGAACCTCACATCTTTAACCAACGTCTTCCTCCTGAATCTCTGTGTCTCTGATCTGGTCTTCTCCTGCATGCTGCCCTTCTTGGCAGTGGACCAGTCCTTCGGGTGGGTGTTTGGTGAGTTCCTGTGCAAGGCAGTGAATGCTGTTTTCTCCATCGGCTACTACAGTGGTGTTTTCTTTCTGACTCTCATGACCATCCTGCGGTACGTGTCAGTGGTGAACCCCCTCTCCACTTTGAGATCCCAGACACAGTGCTGTGGTCTTCTGGTGAGCTTGGCTGTCTGGACTGGTAGCATCTTAATTGTGGTGCCTGAAGTGATTCAAACCACAGTGCAAGAGACCTTGGAAGGGGATAACACCTGTGATTATGCCAGCTGGGAATGGAAGAAGGTGGACATATATCAGAGGAATGTTCTCTTCCTGCTTTCCTTTGGAGTCATTGTCTTCTGTTATGTCAAGATCCTGATAATCCTGCTCAAAGCCAGATCTCAGAGAAAGCACAGAACTGTGAAACTCATCCTTATTATTGTGGTGGCTTTTTTCCTGAGCTGGGCACCTTACAACATCCTCAGCTTTCTGATTACTTTCCCAGCACCTAACTGTCAATATCAGAAAGACTCCAGCCTCGCCTTTTACATCAGCCGTAAGATTGCTTTCTCCCACTGCTGCCTCAACCCCGTGCTCTACGTGTTCATGGGAGTCAAGTTCAAGAGGCATTTGCTGCGCTTATACAGTCAGTGTTTGCCCTGTGGCTATGGCCAAGTCTCCAGCCCCAGGATCCACTCTGAAGGTAAATTCCACTATGAAGGTGAATCCATCTACTGAAGCCAGACCTCACCACTAGTATAAAACCTGGATGAACTTTCGGATTTTAAAAGCCCTGGAGAATATCTGACTTCTAGAGAAAGTCACCCAAAGTCACCCCTTGCAAACATGCTGGGTATGAGAAAGTGGTTAAAAAAGTATTTGCAGTGGGATGGAGAGCTGAGAATTCTGAGAGGTGACTTCCTTGGCCTGTCAGTCTGTATGAGTTCTGTTCAGTGAGATGGGTTCTGTCCCACTGGTAGTTTCTTTACAGAATTTAAAAGAAGAAAACAAGTGTTATTCTTTGGGAGCTGAGCCAGCAGTGTTTATATAATATACACACTGCTGCATGTAGCTTTCTTGGCTGATTTTAAATACTTAGTTGGCAGGAAGGTATGTCCCTAGCTTTTAATGCTTTTTAAATGTTTATCAGTGCTGAACTCATTGGTTCTCTCTTCTTGGGGCTTTCAGGATCTAGCGGCCTGACAGTAGCTACCTTCTGATTACACCAGTCCAGCTTGCTGCCTTTTTTTCTCATGGAAATTGATCTTCTTCACCAGAGTTTGGTGGGTTTTTTCCTCAGGCAGTGCAACACACAGTGTGCACTCCAGTGTAGCTGAATGACAAAGCCTCTGGGAACCAGAATATTTCATGTCCTAGCACTGTGTGGAAAGCCAAGGTCACTCTGAAGTGGCACCAAACAGTGGTTTGGCAATGGTTCCAAGTAACAGTTTGGCTTTTGGGGCAGCCATCTTGAAGTGTCTCTGTACTGTTTCTGCTCTACTTCTCTAAAGATCACCTCAAGCAGAAAACAGAATCTTCTCAGCTGCTGTATAGCTAATAAAAGACAGAAACTCTGCACATAGTACAACATCCTATTTCTGATGGTATCCAGAGTATATATAGAATACCAAAGGAATAGCATGAGAATAGGGCAAACATCTATGGCTTCTGTCCAAATAGTCCTCCTAGTTCGTGCTTCGGTGTAGCTGACAGAAGAAAGTGACCATATCTTGTCCCCTGTCATCAGATGCACCTTCAGCCCTAATATCCCATTGCTACAGTTACTGCCTGAAATTTAACAAAGGTAAAAGGTTGCTTGTTAATCCCACTTCTGTTCAGACAAACCATGGAAAGGTAGAAGTTATCCTTTGTCTAGTTCTGGTGGAGACCAGTTTTTGGCTCATTTGAAATGAATGTGGTTGTTTCCATGTGCTTCAAGAGACTTTGGACTGAGGACTCAATACCACCAGTTACAAAGAGACAACCTACTGGAGGACAAAGGAGTCCAAATTCTTCTTGTGCTCTTGTGGTAAGCCAGGACCACTCCATGGGCATCAGTGAGGCTTTGCAAGAGGAAAATGCTGTGACATGAGTAAAAAGTCTCCTGCACCTACACCATTTCAACAGTCATCCAACTCACTGTCCTGGGGCTACATTACCCCAAACTCTTTACTTTTATTGCATTTTAGATTTATCTTAAAATGTCCAGAAGTATAACAGAAGCATGAAAGACTTCAATGATCCTGCTCTGCTCAGTTTATAAGGAGTTATTTGTTTGCAACTTGAGCATCTTTGGTTACAGCCTATCTGAGCATGTAAAGAGAATGCTTAACATGACCCAGCTGTACTGCTGCCTTCAGTAACCAAAGTAACAGCATGTGGAAATGTCCCCTCCTGATCCAATGCAGTGCACTAATAAACATTCAGAAATTCAGCAGCATGCTACATCATGGCTGTTGTTCTCTGTCTTTTGTAACCACCTCTTGAAGCTAAGGTATTTTCAAATGAGGAAGTAATTGGGAATTTCATAGATGAATTTATCTTGGAGGAGATACCTGGTTGCCATCTGCTCCTCCACCCTGCTCACAGCAGTTCTGTCTTCCCAATTAGACAAGGTTGCCCAGGGCCTTGTCTGGTCAGACTCTGAACATCTCCAAGAACAGGGACCTCATAACTCCTCCAAGTCCCTGTTCCAATGCTTAACAGCTCTAATTGTTCTTCTACATGAAGAATATTTTTTTTCACTGCAGCCTGTTGATGTTAGGTCTTCCTTGCCCTCTCTCTGTCTTCTCATTACATAACTTGACAAGAGCTATCAGATCCTTTCATAGCCTTGTTTTTCCCTGGGGGTTCCTGCCAATCTAGTCTCCTCATATGCCATGTGCTGCTCCAACTCCCTAACCACCTTGGTGGTTCTCCTTGATGGTCTTGTATTGGGGCCCCAAAACTGAATGTGCTACTGCTGATGTGACCGCATGAATGTCAGGAAGGAGGGAATACAGTGTTCCCTCAACCTGCTGGCCATGCAGTTCCATATGCATTGAAGCTATCTTGATTGCCACAAGGAAGTATGCTGGTGTGGCTTCCATCTTTGTACAAATATGTTATTAAATATCACTAAAGCCACAGGATGTGCCCAGTTCAGGTCTAGGGGGTAGACTGTCTGTGCTTCTCTGTCCTTCTGGAAACTCCAGATGCTTGGAAAATACAGACTGCTCTGGGCAGAGCAAAATACTCAAGGGACCTTGCATCTTCACTTTCAATCAGTTAATCAACTATTGTGTGATCTGAGTGAATGCAGAACTGAGAGACAGAAATTAGTGAAGTGAAAAAGGAGAAATTAATTGCTTCTGGAACACAGTCTGTCTGGGGACAGGAGCAGTGTCTCATTGAGTGGTCACAGTACTACAGCTCTTCTGCAAAGGACCTGCAAGTCCTGGTGAGCACCAAGTTAACCTGGCTCTTCCTTATCATTGCTCCAGTTGAACTGGCACCAAACCCGCTCAAAGTCTTGGTGTCTCCTTTGAAATGCAGCCAGCTCTAACCAGCAATAGCTCCTAACCCTGACGTACTCAGGTAGAAGGCAGTCTCAGAAATTGATCTGATAGGAGCAGAAGTACTATCAGTAATTAAATAAGTCTGAAAGTAGCTTGTCACTACGTAATTAAAAGGAGGAACAATTCTCTCCACTTGATTATTTTGGAATAAGAAGTAAAATCACACAAAGATTTGTTGAAAATATATTTTTTAAAACAATGAAATCCATTGCAGTGAAATTACCTGGGATTTGCTTTATCGTTATTTACAGATGATGAGCCCAAGGTTGCTTTTGGAAGACAGCCAGGTGTCTACAGATCAATGGAAGGCAAACTTTTGTTTTCAGCAGATGCTCCTGGCTCTGTGCTGCATGATGCAGCAAAGTGTGCCAAGCAAAGTCAGCCTGAAGGTTGCTTCTGAACTATGTAAAACATCCCATTGTGCTTCATAAATCATGTGCCCACAACATGCTTAGCCCCATAACCAGCAGTGTTCCTGAGTTATTCAAACCTATACATTAGTTGAAGGTTAATCATCAAAACTCAAGGCTACTTAGTCATCCTTAAACTGAGGTTGAAAAAAGGAGGATGATGGAGCCGTGTCAGTGACTATGTACTACATACATTTCCTCAAGAGTCTTGAAAATAGGTTGCTTTGATCTTATGGCTGCCTGAGCTGAAGTTTATGACACTAATACAGTCACAAGCATTGTGGCAAGAGTTGATGACAAACCATTTGGGCACAAGCTGCATTTAAAATAATTTCTTTACCAAAGCAATGCAGTATAAAAGCAAAGGAGCTTAGTTTTCAAGTACACTTCAAAGTCCAAACCTACTATAACCTTTTTCAGATGCCATGAAAGAAATGTCCTTTCAGAGAATCGCACATGTTGTGGAAGGGTTCAGCTTTAAAGAGTGGACACAGCTTGCTGGTAGAAGCCTGGTGCTGGGAGATGGTGTGGAAGATTAGAAACCCTGACCCGCCCTGTTCCCACTCTCACCCTGCTATAGGAAACAGCTCCCAAATGTGGGTGGTTTACATGCACTTAGGGGGTTCCAGTTTGACAACTGCTTTCTCCCACTCTCTTACCATGTATCCTTTATTACTTCTTACCGGTGTCTTCTGTAGGATTTTCCTTTTGCCAGCTGACACAAAGGGGCAATGTGCTGTACGTCCAGGAAAGTCAAGCATGACTTTTAAGATTCACTTCAGCTGTCTGTGGAAGACTTTGATGAACAGCAGTTAAAAAAAAAAAAAAAACACACACACACAAAAAAAACCCCAAAAAATTAAACCCAAACAAACACCACACAGAACTGTCCTGAAAGCAACTTTATTAAGTTACACTTGTGACAGGCGACCCTGCTTAAAGGTACCAGACGCTCACACCATTGAGAGGAAAACGCCCAGCCCCGCAACCCTAAGGCTTTCTTTCGTCCCAGAGGGATTTTTCTCTCACGGACATTTCAAACGCTCTGTAGGGATTTATTTATTTGTTTTCCTTCTGTGTTTTTTTTTTTTTCCCAGTCTGTTTTCACCGCCACACTTCCCCGCCCCGGACGGGACCGCCGGGTCCGGCCAGGCCGGGCCGGCAGCTCAGGGCGGCTGACACAGCCACCGCCTGGGGGGGGGGATGAGGAGGGTGTCCAGCGGCCTCACGGGAGTTGTAGTCGGCCGGGGAGCGGCTGAGCGACGCCGGAGCCTCACCCCGGGGCCGTCTCTCCGCGACATGGCGGCGTCCGCAAAGGTAACGAGCGGCTGCCCCTTCTCACCCCGCTGAGGGAGCGCGGAAGGGTGGTGGGGAAAAGGCGGCTGCGGCTCGGGAGGGAGGGAAGCCGAGGCGAGGGGAAGTAACTTCAGCGGCTTTCACTTGTTGCCTGTTGGGGCTTCGGAGGGGACGGAGGGTGGAGAGAGTTCCGCCGCTGCCCCGTAGCCGGGGTAGCCTCGAGGGGAGACCCGCTGGGAGTTGTGGCTGGCTGCACGCATGGACAGCTGTAGTACCTCCGCCCTGGTGCGGTGGCCGGTTCTGCACACACGGGTGCCCTCAGCTCCCCGTCCCTCCGGGCTGGCGCCTAGGCGGGCATGAGCCACCACCCGGGCCCGGTCACCTTAGGTGTCACGGCGGCTGCTGGCGGAGCAGTCACCCAGGCCTCTGCTAGAAACCAGATACACGCCGAGTCCGTGCCCTCACCCGTTAGAAAGCGCTGACAAGCAAATATTGGCCCTAATCCTGCTGGCCCTTGTGTCTGCAAATCTGCAGTGACTGGACCCGGGGAGTTTCGCTGTCACACGGAGCAGCCGGTGCTGTCTCCAGAGCAGATGCTGGGCTTGCAGCCGGCTCTCCTCCGGCTTAGGCTGATCCTGGTAATCCAGAGCGAGCAAGGAGGGTGGGGGAAATTTAACAAAACCCAAGGATTTAGTGTCGGCTGCCTTTGGGGTCGGGATTCTCCTCGGGCAGAGGTCCTGTGCTGGTGAGTTGGGTTGCGGAGGGGCTGTGCCGCGTTTCGGAGGCGGGTGAATTCGTTGCTGCTTTCAGGGGCTCAGCACCCCGCTGGTTTCTGTCCCCCCGGGTCTCACACCCAGCCTCATGGGGGCTTTCGCTTGTGCAGAAGTTTGCTTGGCACAGGGAGGTGGCTAGCTGCAAGTGTCACACTCCTGGCCCAGCCTTGCACTGGGAACTGAGTTACTTGGCAGCCGTGAAAAAGAGGGAGGAGTACCAGGCCTGTGCCGCTGCTGCTGCTGAAGAGTGGGAGTGTTGTTTTATCCAGCTCTGAGTTCACCTGCCCATTGAAACAGGCAGGGATTAAACTTTCAGGGTAAAACACGGGCAGCATGTCATTTGGTGGTGTTTTTCTTGTCTTCTGATAGGACGTTGCAGGCCATGCAGCAGAGGAGATAGCTGCCCTGCGGCAGTGCATTCAGTGTTTTCCAGACATTATTGTGCACAAGGCAATTTCCTGAAGTCTTCTAATCAGCTTGAATTTTAAAAATGCTCCAGATACTCCGAACAGTGTTTCCCTGTAGTCACACGTAGAGCTTACAATACAGTTAAAAAGTTGCACCTAAAGCAGTGATGGAAAACACATGCTAGTCAATTTTACCTTTCTTGTAGTATATATAACTGATAATGAACATGGTTTGACTGCTTCTGATGAAGAGCCGGTTAGTTAGTTATGGGGCCTGGTTTTCCTCTCTAAAGAAGCCTTTTCTGTGCACCATTTGGTAACAGTGAAAGCATGCATTGTGTGTGCTGTCCCTCTGCACTGCTGGTTATGTAAAAGTGCTGACATCCTGGAGGCCAGGCTCTGCTAGCATCGGCTGGGTGGGGGATTGAGACCTGATGGGATGATGAGGGAGAGAGAACTATTCAGAATGTAAAGAAAAGTTTTACAAGCTTTCTGAAATTATCTAGTGGGCTCGAGGAGAAACAGTGATGAAAATGGAGTTTAACTCAGTTTATTTGTTTTTCTTGGTGACATTTGAAAACGAACAGTTGCCCACTTGTCAAAGGAACACTGAACACTTCCAGTATGTTTTAGATGTTGTTGAGATTATAAAACTGAAGGGAACTGTAAGAGCCCTAAGTATTTTCATTGTTAACACATTGATTTTATTTTTTAAAATATTTATATTACTGTGGTTTGTTTGCTGTTGAGTTTTGCCAATGCAAGGAAACTTCCTTTAGCAGCTTGTGTCTAGTATGTTTCTTATTTGTATTTTCCCGTAGTGATTACATTTTTGTCAAGGGAGTGGTGGTTGTTTGTGTCCAAAAAATGACATCATAATAGTAATTTGAAGCATTTTGCCAAGTATTTGGAATTTTGCCATTTCCCCTTCCTTCCAAACTGGAAAGCCTATGAGAAAAGAGAGAGGAAATGCCCTGTGCTTCTTGTGGCAGAGGACAGAAGATAGCAGTTTGTGCTGCTGGCTCTGCAATGGCCTGTCAGTGTGGGTTGTCTCATTGTGGTGAAGTTGCCTGCCCTGCTTCCTGTTTGATCTCTGCCTGTGTGGCCAAGCCCTGTCATTGTTAGCGTGGCGTGTTGCTAGCTCACTACTGCATATAGGCCAGGAGCTGCCCCCAGGAGTGGCAGCTGCTGGTGGCTGGCTGGAGGACAGAAGTCGTGCTGCAGAGGGCCCAGCTCAACACACTCCCACCAAACTTCCCAAAAGCACTGGCTGGAGGCAACCTTCTCAAGTGCTTGTGAAACCTCGGTGTGGAGGGACCCTGTGGAATGGTAGATACAGAGGTAAAGCATCCTGCTCAGAAAAGCAGAGTTAGGATATGATGGTTGTTGCTTTTAGCTATCTCAGAGTTTCAGAGGTGGCTGAGCTGCCTTAAATCAGGCCAAGCTTGCTGAGGAAGTTAACAAGGCTCCAAGAGCAACTTTGGACACCTGAAAAACACAAGGTTCTTTTAAGGCTCCAAGGCCTCAACTGAGTGAGTTGAGTGTTGTGAATCACCAGCACTCCTCTGCAGCTGGAACACCTCTGGAGTTTCTGTGGAGATTAAGTATTAGGAAAAAATTCTTTGCTGTGAAGGTGGTGAAGCACTGGAACAAGTTGTCCAGAGAAGGTGTGGATGCTCCCTTCCTGGAAGTGTTTAAGGCCAAGCTGACAGGGCTTTGAGCAAGCTGGTCAAGAGAATCTGTCCCTGCCCATGGTAAGGGGGATGGAAGTAGGTGATCTTTAAGGTCCCTTCCAACCCAAGCCATCCTGTGATTCTGTTTCTGTAGGTGTGGTGTGCTTCAGAATTAGCTTCTGAGCATCAGGTGCCTGGCTTGAAGAATGTGTTAGAGATTTAAATAGCTGGGTGAGTTATGGAGAGGAAGAGCAGGTTTTGTGGCAGGGAGTGTACACAGGGAGATGGAGAGTGGCTTAGAAGAATGAAAGTGTCAAAGGGGAAAAAACCTTTTCCACTTCTGTCTGAACAAAACCTGTCTGTTCAACTCACCCTGCTGGCATTGAGGCAGGAGGGGTCCCTTGTCCCATGGGAGTGAAACCGACTGGGGGCAGTTGAGGAGAAGCAGGGAATGGTTAGGTTGATTTGCAGATGTGAGCAAACACAGTGAAGCATTCCTGATGTGGGGCACTGTGGGGTGTGCCCTAAGGAGAAGGAGCAGATGAGCTTGTTGAAAGTGATACTGGTGTGATTCCTGTTAGCAGCAGAATGTTCTTCTTGAGAACTGACGTCTTCCTCAAACAGGCAGCTCTGCCAGGAGACAGGGCTGTCCCTGTGATGTGGACAAGCTCATCCCTGGGGTGGTGTTGAACTGAAGTGCTTATTTGAGTTCATGGTCTTCAACAGCTATTGATGTAAGGAATGTCAGAGCTCTGTGTTCTCCAAATCAGGAAGCTGTGTCCTGGGTCTAGCCCACCTGCCATATTCAGCAAAACTCAGTGTAAGGTTTTACAGGGGTTTAAGTCAGGCCTTAGACTGGAAGTCCAGTTCAGTAGGGGAAGCATTAGAAAAAGCTGTTAGGGTTGCCAAATTTCCCCACTCAGGGTTAAAGATTAACTCTGTCTCATGGGGCTCTTATCCCACTTCTGCCTGTTGCTTACTTTTGCTCTGTTTCCAAGAATTGTTACCAAATACAAGGAGTAGGAGAGGATTGAAGGCTGGCTGCCCATAAAATAGGGAAGTTCACACAACAATTACACAAAACTTGACTGATCTTTTGTGTCAGTCTCTCCTTGCTTGTGTGCATGAGCATGTGGGAAATCCAGCTGAGGTTTAGATCATGGTCTCCCGTTCGAAGTACCAAAGGAAAGGAAAAATATTCTCCAAAAAGGTTTTTTGTAGCTGAAATGTGAAAGTTTACTGATGTAGAAAATGAAAGGGATCAATTCAGCAAGAAAATTTCACTTCTTGGAATGGAACCAAGCTTCACAACCCTAAAAGGAAGCCTTAGGTGACTTTCACACTGTGCCAGCCTTTTGTTTTTAATGTAGTTCAGTGTATCTTTATCAGTCACATATCTTTGTCTGCAGGGGTCAAGAATAAGGGTTGGGTTGCCCTTATGTGTGCATGACAGAAGAGTTGGCTTTATTGGCAGTCACCTCAGACTCCTCTCTCCAGGAAATAGTTCTTTAGCTCTGGGGGTGTGCAGCTTCAGGCCCTGCATGGTATAGAATGCAAAATGCTAGCAGCACAGCTCCAGTAAACCCTACTGGGACTCTGTTTCCTGCAGCACCCAAGTATGAACGACTTTGCCGGGCAGTTTCTGGAATGAAATTATTTAACTCAATCAGTGGTGTGGCAGTTCTGAAAAGCAGAGACTTCCTTTTCCCAGCTCTTCTTCCTCCTTTGCTGTGAGGTTTGTGCCCTGTAGCCAGCTGTTTGAGCAGGTCTGTGCCCTATAGCCATCGTTTGAGCAGGCAGGTTGTTTTTCCCCAAAGCATGCCTTGCAGTTAGCAAGCAGTGAGTGCTTTTACAGGACAGAAGGTGTTGGTGTTACACAAGGGAGTAATACAGCTAAGGCTGCTGTGACTCAGGAATGTAGGATCTGGCTCAGTGTCCTCACTTGTCTGTTTTGTTTCACATGGAGTGTTAGGGCATGTACAGAACTGCAGGCACTGAGGCATGAAAGGGATACTGGTGGTGACCATGTGATGAAGTGCCCTTGTTTGGAATGGTGAGACCAGAGCGGGCTATGGTAAACAGCAAGGATTACTGGAGCTTGTCTTCCAGTGAATTTGTCCTTAAAATCCAATTTACTTCTAAATGAATTACCCTAAACCTTCAATGTGAGCTTAGTGTATGCTGAAAATGCACTTGGTGGGAAATGGATTCTCTGGGTTCTGGCATTTTTGTCAGAGAAGAGAAACTCTACTCATGGACTTTCTCCCAGCTTCCTGTTCTAACTGCACATGGAGGTTTGTAGCATTTTGATAAACTCAATGTCAGAAGTGGGCCAAAACTGACTAATGATTTAAAACAGAAAGCAGCTGCTGGAGATGACAACATTCCTGCAGGAACATGGGGAAATGTTACTAAATCAGATTAAAAGCAGGTCACAGTAGCTACCCCAACAGCCAATTTAATTCCAGCAATTACATTTTGTTTACTGTTTTGTATGAGTCTTACTCCTCAGGTAAATCTTTTCTTTTCCTGGAAGTGGGCTGTTTCTTTTCTGCTGCTTTCTTTAATCTCCAGGATATCCTTCTCTGTAAAGAAGATTGTCACCCCCACACTGTCCTTATGCCAGCAGGAGAGGGAGCAGCCACCTTCCTACAACAGCTGGCACTGCCCAAGCATGCAAGGAGGGACTGATGACATGCCCTGCCTTGCCTCCTCTGCTGTGCTCTGAGCCAGATCCTTTGCGTGACTGCAGTGATGTCATTGCGGTTTTGGGCAAGTTAATGCCACTGGCCTTAGCCATATGCTGTTACCCAAGAGGTAGCCATGCAGCAACTAAAAAGCTTTTGGCCTCCAGCTGACTTCTACCTGACACACTTATTGTGCTGCTTTCAGACTGCAAATACTTAGAGATGTGCATAACAGCATAGGCAATGCAGGAGGAACGGGGCTGTGCTCTGAAGGATTCTGGGCAGAATGTTCTGTAGTCAGGAAGGAGTAGATCAGGTGTTTACAGAAGCTTTTCCTGTTTGGGAACCTTGGGAAAGCAGTTACAGTACATTGCCAGCTTTCTTTGCCGTGGAAGGTGAGGGCTCTGCACCTTTAGAGCCCCTCTGGAAGGACCATGGGTGGGACTGGTACCTTTCTCCCCATTTTGCAGAGCAGAAGGCAAGTAAAGAAAGTTCCAGCACATTCTCTTTTTACAGTAGCTCGGGTCAGAAGATCTCCTTCCCCTCTGGGAAGGGTGTTTGTCTTGTGAGTGCAAGATGATGTGAGCCAGGCAGGAACTGTGAGACTTTGTTCTCTGTACTGAGGAAAGGGCTGACTGGGAGGAGATGGAGATGCCTCCCGCTGAGCTGTGGTCTCTGCTCAGGGTTCCTGTCTTCTGCCTAGGAGATCCCAACAGGAATAAAGATGCAAGTCTTGAGCACAGCAGGATCAGCCCGTTGGGAACACACTGCCTTCCCTTGCTCTGTGCCGCTGAACTGTTGTGCGCACAGCAGTCATTTGCCAGGCACTGTGGTGCTTTGGTCACTCAGTAGAGTCAAGATAAGAGCCTTGGATTGTAAGATTGTTGATTTAGGGTGAAAATTTATGTTTGGCACTACAAGAGATTGGTCTGTGCCGTGCTGGCCTCCTTTTCCTGAAGCCACCTAGCTGTAGTAGGAATTTTTAGGCCAAGGCCCTTCCCCAGACACCCATGGTTCACATGACAGCTGTGTCATAACCTAATGACTGCTATGGAACCCTGGAAATGGAAGCTGTCAGGTAAAAACCAACAGGTGTTAAAGGAAACCTACCAGTAAGCATCTTTCAGCCTTTTCTTCATAGAAAACCCCACACATTTCTTGACCACTTTTCTGTGTCTCTGGCTTTGTCAAGGTTTGCTTTGTTTCAGAAGGAAAAGAATACAAGATCCCATCAGGACCATTCCCTAGGGCAGGAGGATGCTGAGCTATTTCCTTCATTCAGATTCCTACTTAGCCAAGTTAACTGAGTTCTCTTGGGACTGAAAAGAAACCAAAAAAAGGAAAAAAAAGAGGAGGGAGATGATTTATTTGACCTAAGCACATTTGTATTTTCACAGTTAGTAAGATTTTAATTACACCTTAGTTTGATGGTAGTTCAGTTGAGCACAGAACTGTAATGATGGGTTTTCTAAAGATTCTCCACTTTGGGTGTCATTCTTGTTTAAAAATTTGGCTGTGCCACTGCAGACAGAATTCTGAGCAACCTCTGAGTGCTAGTCCCCTATGCAGTTCCTGCCTGGCTTTTTGTGAATGTTTGTGCCCAGGATTCTGTCTGAGCAGTTGGGTCCCCAGGTGTGGTTGGTTTAGTAAAGTGTTTGGGGCTTTCAATTAATTTTAATTCATTACTTTGAATTAGAGGAAGGTTTTCTGCAAGGGCTGTTCGTAACTCACTGGTCATTGTCCTAAGCAGGGTCTGTTCAGCCAGCCAGGGATGCTGTAACAGCTTAAAATAAAATGGTGTCCTTTTACATGCCTTGAGAGCTGTGTTTTGGGAGGAGGCTATGAGAGACACTTCTGCTAAGAATCAGTAAGAGTCAGAATATGCTTCATGCCAGGGGATCAAACCTGCATCATTTCTGGCTCCTTGGCCCGTGGCTGGTCTGTGTCTCTGGAATGGAAAAGCTGCTGTGTATTCTGACTCTGCAGCCTGCAGGGAAGGTCTGGCAGTGTTTGGGGAAGGCAAGTCTTGTGTCATCAGAACCTCCCTCGGGTCACAAGATGAGTTGCATCAAATAGCAGCTTGAGCCAGGCTGTAAGACTGACTGTGTGTGACTCCAGCAACAAAAAAATGTCCTCTGAAGTTTCCTCAGACATTTTGAAAGATAAAACTGAAGAAATAACTGAAATGGAAAGCGACATCTAGAAGGAAATATAAAGGAATTCCTGGCAAAGAGTTGGCTTTATAGGAATTCCTTACAGGATCTAAAGTGCCAAAGCACCTCTCTGCTGCTCATTGGTGATACTAAAAGCTTTGATTTTATTCTTACTTCTCCAGAACTGCAGGTGTCATAGAGAAGAGTGATTTTCATCAGCCCAGTGGCCATCCAGGATATGAAATCTGCTGGTTTTATCTAGATGGATGAACAGGTTGACAACCCAGAAGGACATCTCCTTTGGTTTTCAAGATGGCAGCAGCCAGTGGTGAAAACCAGCTGCAGCGGATTATCAGGGACTTGCAAGGTACGGTGGCATGCTGACAGGTTCGTTGTGTGTGCTGGACTGGTTTATGCTCCCTGCTCTGGAGAAGGGAGAGGAGGATTTGGTTTTATTAGTTGTGTAACACTTTTGTGCAGCAGTTGTACTAACAGTTCAAGATGTGCCATGTGCTCAGCAGTGATGTGATTGCTTTGCTCCTGCATTTTACAGTATCCTCAATTCTTGACTTCTATAACTTTAAACATGCAGTTTATAAAGAAGTTGCCTGTGTGGTGTGAGCTAGGACATTGTTGGCATGAGTAGAACTGTGCTGTTGCAAGACTTCGTGAGAGAGAAGGAGAAGGCCTGGTTTTCAGACCCTCCCTTAATGGGAATCCGACATGGAGTTGCTGCTAATGTGGGAATGGAAAAACACAGGAGGCCAAACCTGACTGGGAATGGCGACTCAGAGGAAAAGTACTGGAGAGCTGCAGCTGCTGTTCTTGCTACATTTGAACATGCCTTCTCTGCCCCTGACTTGTCCTTCACTAGCAGTAGCCACCCTCACTTTTCACAGCTCTGATGCAGGCAAAACTGGCAGCAGGACCATGATTGTTTCCTGCTGTCTCTTGCCTAAGCAGATACCAAGACCCGCATAGTTCTCCCTTAAGTATTTGTTAAGTATAAGGTATGCTATGCACCAGACCTGGGAATCTAGGTTTTACTGGCATGTATAAAGATCTTTGTGCCTGCTAAAAAAAGGGGTTTTTAGTTAGCAAAGGGGACAGGGTAGGACTGGGAGCCAAGGCTCCCTGAGGCACCTGAATGAAGTGCAAAACCGAGTGGAATCAGGACCAGAATCAGCAATTCCTGATGCTGAGGAGCAGACCTTTAGGGCCAGAGTACCCAGAGACAGCAGAATTTGGTTGCATCTGAGATTTCCTTACCCACCATGGGTGTAGGTTTTAGGGAAGAGAAGTTGCTGTATGCTTATGTTTCTGTGAATTCTTTTTGCCATTTGTTTTGTAACCAGCACAAGCTGAACCTTCCTGAACAGGGCATGGAGGAGACAAAAGTGCTGACTGCACGGCCACGCTGGCATTACTGATCCCCTGCAGCAGATGATGTGCTGTGTCCCTTCTCATCAGAGTTCTGTCCTGTGGCAATCCCTTAACGTGCACATGAGACAGCAAAAAGGGACTTTTCTCTGCTGCAGAACACATTAGCAGCTGTCTGTCACCAGTTTAGCCAAGTGTCAGGAGGAGGGTTTGCTGGTTTGAAGTAGTGTAGGTAACAGATTGACGTAGCCTGAGCTCTAGTGTTTTGCAGGTGATATTAAATTGCAAATATATCACTAAGGCTCTGAAAGGAGCTGTATGCATGTGCATAACATGTAGGCAGAAAGCCTTCTCTTGCACTAGTTAACTGTTTTGGTGTCTTGTTTTAAAGATGCTGTGACTGAATTAAGTAAAGAATTCAAAGAAGGAGGGGAACCGATCACGGATGACAGTGTCAACTTGCAGAAGTTTTCCTACAAGCTTGAGTACCTTCTACAGGTAAAAAGTGGGGGAGTGTCAGTTGTAATCCACCAATAGAGCTAGGCCTCGTGTTCTCTGATGGCCTTTTTAGCTTGAATAATCAAAATCAAGTTTAATTCAAATAAATATCCAGTTGGGTCTTTTTATCTCTTTTTAAAAATAAATGGACTGCAATGTGTGCTGCTTTATTGTAGTTAGTTCAAGCCAAAGTAAATAAATGTACTCAAAAAGCAGTGCTGGCAACTTGATTGAAGAATGTAAAACAGTTTTCTATTGATCTGAAAGATTTTTATCTTGATTTTAAAGACAGATTCTGCTCAGCTGTCTTGGAAAAACTGCCATCATGATTTCCTGACAATATTTGAATGCAAAATAAGTCCTGGCAAGCTGTTAATGCTGCAGCTACAGTAGTGTGAACAACTGAGAGAAATTAGAGGATTTTCACTTCAAGGCTTTACACAAAGGGCTGATATTTAATCTGAAGTGCTGCTTTTTAGCCATACTCAACATTCAAGTTAAAAAAGGACACTGCTGAGCAAACTGAAATACAGTTTGCATGCTGAGGACACCTGATGGTGTCAAAGATATGCCAGTCTAGGCAGGGGTGTTTTAGTTGGGCTGCAGAGGGTTGAGCAGAAGCTGAAGAATCCTTTGGGGTTTGAATGGTCCAAGCTGCAGTCCATGCCCTCTTCATTGCCGCTCTGCAGGTTTTTCTGGTACGTGCCCGTGTACTACTGCCACACTTGGCTGCAGGTCTCTCAGCAGCTGGTTGTTAGTTTGTGGCTCTTGAACAGCTGCTGAATCTGCTGTAAATCTTTGTTTCAGCATTTTTGAATGGATGCCTGTATCCTAACTAGACCCAGAACATTATTATCTGTTACTGTCTGTAAAGTGGCTTTATAACTGCAGTAGAATGTCTCTTTTCTTTGTGAATACACTGGGCTGAAATGAAGAGGAGTTGTGAAAACACCTGCTGCTGGGAGAGGAACAGAATTCCAAAGAGCTATGTCTAAATGTATTTCCATGGGAGTTTTAGCTCATTGCATTTTGCTTTCCTTGTTTAAGTTTGACCAGAAGGAAAAAACCACATTGCTGGGGAACAGAAAAGACTACTGGGATTATTTCTGTGACTGCCTGGCAAAAGTCAAAGGAGCCAATGATGGAATCCGCTTTGTCAAGTCCATTACAGAAGTAAGTGCATCTGCTGAGCTTCATCATATGCAGCTTATGTTTTGGTATGTCTCTTCAGAGAGCAGTAGGAACCCAAAGAAAATAGTCTGCTTTTAGCACATAGGTGAAAAAAACAAACCAACCACTGGAAATTTTATTTCTCATGTGAAGTACAACAGTGCAATGGTAATCGACTTTTTTTAGGAGTGTACTAAATGATCTATGGGCAGATAGTCTGACCAGCACTTGTTTGGAAGGTACTTCCACAAGTGAATTGTCCTGTTCCTATCTGCCTGTACCCTGCCTTTCCATAAACTTGCTGCCACTTTCTCTTGAGGAGGGTACAGAATGAAGTCAAGGGTAGAGCCTGCTGGCTTTAGTGCAGCTTATGGCAGTATTTAGCTCCAGTGTAGGAGGAAAGGTTCCCCAGATTTGTCATTTCTTAGAGAAAACTCTTGCATTAGTAGAATTGAGGAGGACTGATTGAGAGCAGAGCTTGATTTTTCTGTCTCAGCTTTGTTCCTCCATATCAATAGCATGATGTCATAGCTCTTGGACAGGACAAAAAGCTTCTTTTTTTTTAGACATAGTAATAAAAGCTTAAACTT
The DNA here is from genome assembly GCA_015227895.2 of Colaptes auratus. NCBI lineage: Eukaryota > Metazoa > Chordata > Aves > Piciformes > Picidae > Colaptes > Colaptes auratus. Next base: position 7,930,604 of record CM037637.1, on the reverse strand, counting down.
ACAGCAGCCACATCATGTGTTCAGCTCAATGAGTGGGTGAAATAAGTGCTGTGAGAAGCTTTCTGTGCTGATCCTGTCTGAGTCTTCAGAATAATCTCAAGAAGAACTTCCCCTGTGGTGGTGTGGTGATGCTGTCCTGGTGCTTAGTTCAGCTAGCTGTGAGCAGAGCTAGATTGTATTAGCAAGTTGCTATTTAGAGCAGATTTACTTATTCTCTTAGAATGTCTCCACAGAAGCTGTAAATGATGTCTTGAGTCATCTGAAAGAGAGCCATGATACTGTAGCAGAGGCAGGCTCTGTTACCTGCCTGACTTCTCTCAGCAATTGGAATTTTGCTCTTCCAAGGCAAGCAAGCCAAGGAATCTCCAGTTTGTTTTATCACTGGGAAGGAAAACAGGGGCAGTTGGATTTTGCTTTCCCGCTATTTTCAGGAGGACTAGAGAAGTAGGGATGGTGACTGCTGCTGCAGGAAAATTCCTCTTGACTGGTCTGGCCTGGAAGATACTGGCTCCGATATCCTCAGTAGCAGAAGCCAATCTTTATTTCTCTGCAGAGGTGTCTGCTGTGGCCTTCAGCAGTCTGTTCCTTATGGCATCACCTTCACATTTCCACATGAGAAGGTTGCTCTGCTTTTTCCTCCTTCTTCAGTCCCTCTGGCTGTTTGATGGTTAGCATGGTATCAGAAATTACTGTTTAGAAGGAGGATATTTTCTATTTCATGTTATGTGTATCTGTAGAAATCAGCATGTGTCCTTTTGTCTGCACTTCCTCGCTCCCATTTGTAAGGAACAGTTTTGTATGTGGTGAATTTCTGAGATAAACAAGGAGCCTGTGTCTTACTTGAGCACAGTAGCCCAGTAACAGCTAACCCAAGGAAATGGAGAGTAAGCTATTGCTCTCACTTCACTGCAGCAGGACACTGATCAGAAGGAGAGAAGGCTAGTGTGGCTTCTGGGCCTTCTTTCACACTGGCTTTTCAAGCACAATTTACAGTAACCCACTAACCTGAGCCTCAGCCCCTCTAATCTTTCTGTTGGTCTCTGTTTTCAATCATAAATGTATTTGGGTTGTTGGTTGCATGGCTGACTGGTGAGAAAGTCTTTAAATCACTTTCATCTTCCATTCCTAAATCGATTGCTGATTTGAAGGGCAAAACAAAAACACTGCTGTTTAATGCTTTAGTGCTTTGCAGCACAGCAAATAGTTCAGGTGTAAAAGACAAAAGAAAACATCAATTCCTCACATTCATAACTATAACAGAGTATAGTGCTGAGTTTTGTCATCTCCTTTAAGATGATTTAACAGCTGTCTGGAGAAAAAGATCCAGTTATTTGGGTCATGAAGCTGCTCTTGGTCTGAAGTAAGAATCAGATTTTTATCAACTTAACAGCTAAGTATTAAGAAAGGCTTCTTGCACCATCTGGGATTCCTGTGCCTGTGCTGGGTGTTTGTGTGTTCTGTCACCAGCTCTGCCCTAAAGCTCTGCCAGGCATGGCCATGTACCTCTTCAGTAATCTTGTCAGTCTGGCTTTGATGGGCACATGGAGGTTTTGCCTTATGGTGGGAATTTGCCTTAGTGTAGTCTGTAAATCAGTTGATTCATTTGGCCTCTGCTGCTTTTTTATGTGATTTTAAAATAGACAGTAGCCAGCTGTAGGAGCAAATTCATCAGGAGAAAAAAATCCACCCCTTGACAGTTCTGGGAGAAGGTGTCTGTCTGTGGCAGTTCTTACTGCTTCCTTTACAGCCAGCGTGAGCTTTTGTGGGTGTGGAGACTTCTGGCCATGTCTCCACATGATTTTGAATGATATTTAGAACTTCCTGTCCTTGTGCTTTCTCCCTGCAGCTACGAACATCTCTTGGAAAAGGCAGAGCATTTCTTCGTTACTCTCTGGTTCATCAAAGGCTGGCAGACACCTTGCAGCAGTGTTTTATGAACACCAAAGTGACCAGGTGAATGGCAAAGTACCTTGGGAACTAACAGGTGTTTGTTTAGTGTACCGAGCAGCATCACCTAATAGCTATTGAAAGAAGTTGAAACTCTTCCAAGCGGTTGGCTTAGAGAGCTGGTAATAGGATAGGAATAACAGACCTTTTGGCCTGGGTCACTTGTTCATAGCCATCTTAGGCTGGCAAAGACTCAAAGTTGGTACAGCTAAATGTCTGTAGAGTGGGTGGTGCAGATGCTTCTGTTTGTTGGTGGCAAAAGTGACATTATTAGAAGCATTGAGGATCCTGGGTTTGATCTTTGGGCTGTCCATCATAAGGGAGGATTAGTTAGGATGTGTTGCACAAAGCCCCAGAAAGCATCTGCATACATCTCTGGATTGTCACACAGGGCAACAGCTTGCCCAAGGAACACCAAAGGGAGCTGGTAGTTGGTTGAAGGGGCACTAGTAGGGCTTTCAGAAAGAGCCAGTTATTTGCTCAGTGTAGTTAACTCTGTTTTGCTGCTTTCTGTCCTTCAGTTTTGATGTAGTTAGCATCTGCTTTAGGTATTTACTGGGTGATTATCCAGTAAATAGCAAATAGGTTTTTTTTGCCAGTGTTTTGCCCATGCACTAGAGCAAAAAGTATCTTGTGCAGGGACCCCTCTAAAGATATTTTTTGTGGAATTCATTGAAGCTGTTTTATTTTGTTCAGGTCAAAGTGGTGGGATACTGGTTGGTGGGTCTGGTTGTGAAACTGCTGCTGCTTTTTTACTTCTGAGCATGACTTGCTGTTTTCTGGTTGTTTTCAAGTGACTGGTACTATGCAAGAAGTCCATTTCTGAATTCCAAAATGAGTTCTGACATTGTGGGTCAGCTCTATGAGCTCACTGATGTTCAGTTTGACTTGGCAGCAAGAGGCTATGATTTAGATGCTGCTTGGCCAGCATTTGCCAGGTAAGACAGAACTATTTTGTCATTCTGTATTAATTGGGCTTGCTGAAGTACCTGCCTGCTACAGAACCTGTAGAAGCTAGGAATCCTTGTGTTAAAGCAGCTGTACACCTGCTCTGTGTAATTGACCAAATTGGTCATTTTTTCCCTTCAATATTCTGTGTAGCAGAGCTCAGAGCTGATACTTCAGTCACTGTGGTATGGGTGCAAATCCCGAGCTCTTCTCATCTTCACAGACACAAGACGTGTTCTTGGCTTCTTCTGCTGTAAGAGCTGAGACATGTGGTGACAACAGTGAGGCACTGTGCTGCGCTTGCAGCAATGCTCTAGATGACAATATGGAGTAGTTGCAGCTTGATGCCACCTAGAAGAGAGGATAATGAAAACTGCCAGCTGTGATCAGCGGCAGTGGGAGTTTCATAGGGCTTGCTGCTGCCATCTGGTTGAGCTTCTACCACACAGCAATACACTTCTTAGAGCAAAGCTGCGTTGGTTCTTGTGGATGTGGGAAGTCAAAGCTACCATAAAGCTACCATAAAGCTTCTAGAGGTGCCTTTGATATCCCTGTTTGGTTTTCCAGCAACTTCAGTGTTTATTGTCCCGGACAGGAGGTGCTGTTACATTTTTTTTGCGTGTGGTAGTTACAACTACAAACATCTTACTACATGTAAGGGTAGAAAGACACCTATGTGTGTGCTTAAACTTCTGTGTTGTTTCCTCTGTGTGATCAACAGGAGGACACTGTCCTCATTTGGATCTTCAGCATATTTATGGAAGCCCCCCAGTCGCAGTTCCAGCATGAGCAGTTTAGTCAGCAGTTACTTGCAGGTAAGCCAATTACAAATCAATGTCTGTGTGGCATGGTAGAGCTTTAATTAATGGCATAGTTTAATTAATGGCATAGTTGCAGACAGTGGTAGCCTCATGGGGAATACGATTCTTACAGTGGTGAAGTACAAAATCAATTCTTCATTAAAAGTAAAGGGGATTCCCCAGCAGTTGATTCAGCTGAACATGCATGTCCTGTAGGGGGGAAAGAAAAAGGTATATTGACACAGCTGCCTGCAGGAAGGTGTGCTTCCACTTGCCTTTGGTGAAGACAAACTCCATTTCCTGTGAGGTGCATCCAGCATCACTGTGCAGTAAGAATCTGAGCTTGCTTTCACCATTTAAGTGCATGTTTAATATTGCTTCAACTTTCTATTTCTCCCCTTCTGTTTGTTTAGGCCCAAGAGTTTCCCTCCAGCCCCGACGCAAGCAACACGCTAAATGTTGAACAACTTGAGGGCTTTGAAGAGATGCGTGTAGAGCTGGACCAGGCTGAGCTGAGGCAGAGGGAACTTCAAGATCGTATTCACCAGCTAGAAATGGAAAACCAGGAGCTGCAGGCAGCTGTCAGCCTTCAGAAAGAACAAGTACAGGTAGAAAAGGAGAAGAGCAATAACTACAGTGAGGAGAACTCCCGTCTGACAAAGATGATCACAGACTTACAGAAGCAGTGTGAGGTCTCACACTCAACTCAGAGCACTGTTCATGACCTGCAGAAGTGCCTGCAGTCACTGGAACTGAATGCAGTGGAGCAGCAGAAGGAATATTCAACAAAGTTGGAGCAACTGGTGGCCAGCAAGGAAGACTCTGCTTCAAAACTGCAGATGTTGAATCAGGAACTGGAGGCCTCCAGGGCTTTGATTGCTGTGAAGGATCTTTGCATTGATGAGCTCAAAGCCAAACTGAGTTCCACAGAACAGAAGAACCTCAACCTTCTTGGTAAAGTTGATGCTGCCTTGGAGGAAAAAGGACAACAAGCCACAGCCCACTGTGACTCTGCCCTGCAGATACCAGCACTGGTAGAGAAGCTTCAGGAGGCGGAAAAGGAAAAGGCAGACATGCAGAGACTGAGTGACAAACATGCAGCTCAGCTGAGAGCAGCCATGGAGGAGCTACAGCTGAAAGAACAGGCACAGAAGGAACTGGAATCCAGATTCCATCGTCTCACTGCTGAGTCCAAAGAGGAAAGTGAAAAGCTGCTTGGGAGCCTGGAAACAAGAGCAAAGGAAATGGATGCACTTCAGAAGGCTCTAACCCTGAAAGGGAAAGAGATGGCTGAGCTTCAGACCCAGGTAATGGGGTCACTGGCTCAGGTGGGGTCACTGGAAAAAAGTCTTGAGGAAGCAAGGAAGGAAAAAGAGAAACTTGAGGAGGAGTATGGTAGGAGGGAAGGAGCACTGAAGCAGGAAGCCCAGTCACAAGCAAAGCAACTTGAAGTCCAGGAGGGTCGCTTAGCAAAGGTGAGTCAGGCTGTGTGCAGCCTAGAGGAGCAGAGCCGCAAGCTCTTGTCTGAGAAAGAACAACTCAGCCAGAAGGTCAAGGAGCTGGAGGAGCAGGTGGAGCAGCAAAACTCTGCAGTGAGCCAAATGGATGAGGAGAGCAGGCAGCTGAAAGTGGAGAAGGTGAATTTGCAACAGTCCAAGGAGAAGATAGAAGGGAGGCTGAAAAATTTGGAAGCTTCTAAAGCTTCCCTGGAAGCTGAGGTAGCCAGGCTGAGGGCCTCTGAGAAACAGCTTCAGAGTGAGATAGATGATGCCCTGATGTCAGTTGATGAAAAAGAGAAGAAGCTGCGGGATGAGAACAGACAACTGGATGAAGACTTGCAGAATGCCAGGAGGCAAAGCCAAGTTCTGGAGGAGCGACTAGAGGCTCTGCATTCAGACTATGAAGAACTAAAGCAAAGAGAAGAGACCACTAAGGAGTCTTACACTGCACTCGAAGGGCAGCTGAAGAGCATCAAACAGCATAACTTCCAGATGGAGAAAAGCTTGGGCACCTTGAAGGAAAGCCAAGAGTGTCTCCAGTCACAGCTCACAGAGAAGGAAGTAGAGCTGCAAGGCCTGGAGAGCCAGTGTGAGCAGCTAAGAGCAGAAGCTGAAAGACATAGGAAGAGAGCAGAAACTTTTGAGGCAGAAAAGCTCAGTGTGGAAAAGACATGCCTTCAGCAGGCAGAGCTCATCCAGGCCCTCACAGCAGAGAAGGAATCCCTGGGAAAACAGCAGCTGCATCAGGTGGCTTCTCTGGAGACAGAGGCAAAAGAGCTGACCTGCAGGCTGACCGTCAGCCAAGAGCAGCTGGAGGTCAGCCGTGGGGAAGTGTCCAGGCTGCAAGCAGAGGTCCTCGACCTGCGAGTCAAGCTTCAGCAGGCCACTGACGAGCGGGAGCGGATTGGAGGTGAGCTTGCGGTCACAGAGACTGTCCTGGGCCAGCAGAAGGCACTTGTCCAGCAGCTGAAAGAGCAGAACGAGTCACTCAACAGAAACCATGTACAAGAACTGGTGCAATGCAAAGAAAGAGAAGAAGTGCTGAGGAAAGAGCAGGAGGCAGCAGCCCATCAAAAAGCCGAGCTGGAAAGCAATTTCCTGAAGCTGAAGGAAGAGCTGTCCAAGGTTAAGCAGTACTTGCAGGTTGCTAGAATGGAAAACGAGGAAAACGAAGATCTCCTCCACAGGACCAACACAGATATGGCTGAACTTGGTATTCAGATTTGTGCCTTGACTTCTGAAAAGGTGAATGCAGAAGAGCAGTTAGCCCAGGCCACAGAAAGGCTAAAAGAACTGCAAGAGCAGGCAGCAGAACAACAGGAGAAGCTGAAGCTTGACATCTCTAATCTCAGAGAGGAGAGCAAGAGCCTGCAAGAGAAATTAGAGGAAGCTCAAAAAAGTGCCTCAGATGTGCCAAATCTGCAATTGCAGCTGGAGACAGTAAAGAAGGAGGCACAGAATTTCCAAGAGACCAGCCAAGAGGAGCTGTCTGCAATAAAATTTCAAATGAGCACAGAGATTCTAAGTTATCAGACAAAATTCAAGGTAAATTAATGGGCTGCTATAGCTGAGGGATCTGTGCAGGATTTTCCCTTCTGTACTGTCAGCTGCAGCAATAACTGTTTGACAACCTGAGGTTTGTTGTGGCTCAAGCTCTGAGATGGCTGTGCAGCTGGCCTTAGCCTGGGGATCTGGAATGTCTCTGCATTCACAACCTAGACCTGTTTGAGGTGAAATGACTGCAGTTACTGGAGGTGTGTAGTGTGGCCACCTGAGCACAGAGGAGAGCCCATGCAATATGGAAAAGTCAGCCAACGATGGGAAGTGAAAGGATTCTTTATGTTGGTAATGGAAGTGGCATCTCCTGGAACTATTCCCACAGCTGGGGCTTTTTTTCTTGTGGTGGGAACTCTGCAAGAACTGTTCCCCACAGCTGTAACACTGCTTCTCCTTAACACTGCTTTTGATAAAAGCAAGCTTAAGCTGTGACCTTTTGTGGTTAATTCCCTCGCATATTTTTGCTTTTGACTGCTGAAGGTGGCAGCTGAGAAGATCAAAGTTTTGCTTCTAGAAAAATGTGAGTCAGGGCTGAAGATGTGCAACACCACAGCTAAAGGCTGAGAGTTTCATACTGTTTGTTCTGCCATTCTGAGGTAACAGTTCAGGCTGGCAGTGAGTGGATCAGAGGCTGTGCCACTGGTGGCATCCAGAAAGCCCACCAATTGCACAGCATCTGGTCATTTGTTTTTATTTTCATGAAGGCTTCTTAAACCTCAGTGTGATTTGGGCTCCCTCACTGTTTTGGGCCAAAGCATTTCATAAGCTGGGCCTCAGGTTTTTGTTGAGAACTTGCCCTTTGCAATCCACAGTAAAACACAGCTGGTCTTCCACCACAGAGGGGTCAGCCCATGAGCTGGCTATCTCCTTAGCTGTCTTTCATTAGTCTGACAGTCATGCTGTACGTAGCCAGTAAGAGCCCTCCTGGTTCACAGTGGGGAATCCTGGGGCTGAGGGGCTGGCCTCCAGGGGAATGCTAACTCCTGGCTCAATCTCTGGCAGGCCGTCAGCGAGGAGTGTGGGAGCGTAAGGGAGCAGCTTGAGGAGCAGAAGCGACAGCAGCGTGCTGCAGAGGAAGAGATTGCAGAGTTACAGGTAGGTGCTTGATCTGATTAGCAGGTAGGGGTGTTTGTGTCAGCAGGCATTACTGTTACAGTCCAGAGGGCAGGCAGCATTTCTGAGCCCTGCCTGCGGGTCTGAGAAGGCCCTTGGGCAGGTACAGGTGCTGCAGACAAAGTACTCAGCAACTGGAGATTACCCACTGAAACGGTGTGAAAGGCACAACAGCACTTTGTATTGCCCTGCTTTGAAAGCCACTCAGGTTTTGGGTAAGACCTGGTTCTGTGTGTGTTTCATAAATAGGGATGCAGGTTTAAAAGGGGTCTGAATTAGGCCCTGCCTGCCCACTACACACAGCCACATGTGCGGATCCAGCTGTTTGCAGGATGCAAGGGGCACTGAATCGGAGAATTAATTTGGCTGACAACCCATGTGGAAACCCCAGGATTTTCACAATACGTTTGTCAAACAGTTGAGGGAGGAGAGATGAGGTGTAAGGAATTCAGACAGGAGGAAGTTCAGATGATTGAACCTGGCCTTGCCTGCCAGCAGAGATAAGTGCAGCTTCAGATGGCTTGCCCTAGGTGATCCTGCTTTGGCAGAGGGTTGGACCCAGTGATCTCTAGAGGTCCCTAACATTCTTTGACTCTATGATTCAGATGCAATTGGATATGTTCCCTGGGCTGGCGGACCTCTCTGGAGACGCTACCTCTGGAAGAAGCTTTTGTTTCCCTTGCCCATCACATTCCATATAGCTTTGACAAACAGCATTTGCCTAATTTTAATTTACCTTTTTTTTTTTTCCCATTTGAAATTTTCAGGTGGTGAAAAACTTTGAGGGTGTATTCTTTTGTCATTATCTTTGGGAGATTTTCTTTGATAAGGAGGCAAAAGCTCAATTGCCATGGACTAAGAATCACAGGGCTTAGAGTCTATCCCTTATTCAGTGTGACAGAAGTAATCAATCACTAGTACACAACTAATTAGTGTCTGCTTACACTGTAATATCTTAATCAGTGGTTTGGCTTTAACTGGTTCTTTTAAAGCATTGTTTAGGTGTCTCAGTAATTGTCCAAGTGTTGTTTTCATACATAAGGAAACAGTCATTTGTTTCACCAGGCTGCAAACACAAGTTTGTCTAGAAAGCTGGATGAAGCTAGAGAGCAGCTCTCTGAATCAGAATCTGCTCGGCTGCAGAAGGAAGAGGAGGTGACAGCACTGAGAGACCTCTTGGAAAGGTGGGTGTGAAACACAGCACACATGAAAGCAAGGTTTAGGTTTTAGTGTTTATTGCATGTCTTCTTTTAGGAAACTGAAAACCATTTTATAACCTCCTTTCACCTTCTAGGTTAGTCACAAAATGAAAACACCAGTGTTGACTGGTTATTCTTTCATAAGGAATGGAAAATTTGTGCTTTTTGACAGTTGTTTTTTTTCCCTCTCCTCTCCATGAAGATTCAGGGAAATAGGAAGAACTGTTTCAACATGCACAAGCATGGATTGATTCTGGCTAGCTGTAAAAAATGTGCAGATTGAGAACTATTTCACTGAAACTGCCTGTTTGTCAGGGTGGAGCTCCCCTTTCTTCCATGGGTAAGGTTTGAATGTTCATGAACTAAAAATGATTCTTAATTGCCTTTGATCAGGATCCAGAAGGAAGCTGATGAAGCAAAAGAGAAGGTCCTGGATTACAGTGAGAAGCTCAGCAAGGTGGCAGCAGATAAAGACAGCAGTGACCAGAAGCTATTTGCTGAGCTGGATGACCTGACAAGAACGAAGCAGTTCCTTGAAGAACGTTTGATAGAACTTATCAGGTTGGCATCAAAATAAACAGCAAGCAGAAACTGAAACCCTGGCTCAGAGTGTTAAGGGATGCAGTCTGGGTGGTTCAAACTTGTATTGCAGAAATGCAGATGCAGGTAATGGTCATATTCAGCAGCGGCTGGAATTTTGCATTTCCATAAAGCAGTCAAAAATACAACACCCAATATTGTCTGCTCCTTGATTTGTTGTCTTACAGAAATAGTTAGTGCTTTGTATGGCATGTATTTCCCCCCCCCTTTCAAGAGCTTAAGTAGGTTCTTTGATCCGTTTTTTATGTCTGGAAGCTCCTCAGAAGTTACAACAAAAGAGTTTTTATTGTGAGGCTTTCTCTCATACTCAGATTGAAGTTGGTTAAAAGCAAACCAACACTGATCATTTCTCTGTGTGCTCCTTTCTTTTAACTGTCTCTGTAGAGATAAGGATGCTTTGTGGCAAAAATCAGATGCTCTGGAGTTCCAGCAGAAGCTGAGTGCAGAGCAGAGGTGGCAGGGGGACATGGAGGTCAATCATTGCCTGGACTGCCAGAGGGAGTTCTCATGGATGGTGCGGCGGCACCACTGCAGGTCAGTTGTGGAACTCTGTGTGCTGAATTCAGTGTGATCATTTATATGGATGAAATACCTCTTGTACATACATAGAGATGAAATACCTAAATACCTCTTCATGTTCCCAGATCAGAGGTAATTACTGATTGCAGAGTAGTCTTTTTTTTTTTAAAGGGGAAGATGAAATTATTTCCTACACAGCCAGCTTGCTTGCAGTTGCCCCATCTAGAGTCATTCAAACATTTTTCAAGGTCTTAGTGATGTGTTTGTTTTGGCTCTTCGCTGGTCTTTATCCTCATGACCTCATGAGTCATGTAAGGTATGTAGGACTGGGACTGTTTCAATTGCAAAATGAGTGGAGGGATTAATGAGGAGTGAAGTAATTTCTGGTGACAGCTTCCAGATTACTCATTTCTGCTAAACTCTGGGAAAACTGCATGTTTGCACCTACTAATGATTTATATTATTATGAAAAACAAGCCCAGTAAGGCTTCATGGGTAACAGCCATCCCTGCAGGATGCTTTTGTTCATGAAAATCTTAACATGGTCATTAAAAAGTAGTTTCCAGGTTGAACACTGAGAGGGCAGGAGGGGTAAGTGTGGATGTGTGTATCTAATACTGGTTTTCTTCCCTGTAGAGACACACAGATGTGTTCTTACAATCCTCACAGTCAAAAGGTTTTGCTGTCAGTATGAGATTTGGCCTGGGTATATATCTGGTATATATTATTTATTTGCATTGCATATTTGTGGATATTTAGTCGTTCTGTGTCTTTATATTTAAACATTTAATTTAATATATTTTCAGTATTTATTTTAATGTGGGGTGTTTTTTTCCCATTTGCCCTCCTTGTTTAGGCAACAAAGTGTGAGTGTGAATTTGTCCTGTTTGTTAAGAAAACTCGCTTCACCTCAGTCAGTATTGTGAGTTCTGGCATGGATGTATCATTGGAACTTTGCAGAGAGCAAGTCAGTTACGGCAGAGCCCCAAACTCTGTCCTGCAGATGTGTCCCATCTCTGTGGTCCTCCTCTAACACCTTTGGTTTCCACTCGTTTCTAGAATGTGTGGTCGCATTTTCTGTTACTACTGCTGCAACAACTACATGGTGACAAAGCCTGGTGGGAAAAAGGAGCGTTGCTGCAGAGCTTGCTTTAGTAAGCCAAGAGTCATTGTGGACAGTGCAGATGACTCTGGATCCAGTGCCAACCAGGAAGGATCCCCAGCTTCACTGGAATCCCCTGTGTCACCATCTGAGAGGGCTCTTGGTTAGTGTGCTCTCCGTTTGCTGTGAGAAATGAGTAGAGTTTAGCTATTCTTCAGGAAACCACATGGTCACCTTCTGCTCCAGGGACCTGCAGGTTCATGGAGTGTTCTCAGGATGGGACTGGTCCCATCTTTTAATGTGATTGGTATTGACAGAAAAATGCATGTATGTTAAATGCCAGCCAGGCTGAGGTTTTCACTTGGTTCCTAGTTATTAGCTACTGCTCTGTAAAGGCAGAGCAATGGCCTATTCTTCCCCCTTGAGGGTTTCACATGTTTATTTTCACCCAGCCAGCTAATGCTGCTGTTTTCTTTTCATCTCCTTTATGGCACAGTTGCAAGTGAAGCCTCCAAACTACTAGATGATGCAGCATTTGATATAATCACTGATGAGGAGCTGTGCCAAGTACAGGAATCAGACTCACTCCACAGTGAAAGTCAGATGGAGAGAGACTCTCTGGATCAGAGCATGACAGATCTGTGAGTAAACACAGCTTCATGGAGAGGGCTCTCTTGGAGGTTGGATGGAGTGCTGGGGGCTTTATTCAATTCAAAAGCCAGCCTCTGAAGGAGCAGGGAACCATTGCAGTGTGCCTCAGCATAATGCCTTCAGTTGCTTTTCGGCATTAGAGGTATTCGCAGAAGCACTTGCAGGACAAAGCAGCTGTAAGGGGCTCTGTACATCCTCTGCTCTCCAGTTCAGGTTTCTGACTTTTCAGGTAGTTCAGGAAGGTTCTCATGCTGGGTGACTGAAATCCTCCCCAGAATTCATTGCACTGCTGCAGACTGGTTGCCACATGAAGCCAGTGTCCCAGATGTGTAGCTACAGCTGCCAGAGCTCAGGTGTTCATGAAAACAGAAAACTTTTGAGGGCAGGGCTGAAACAGCTTCCTTCAGGTTTTTATTATGAAAGGACTTACTTCTAACTCCCAAAGCCTTTCCTGAGGTTGGTCACAGTATTTTTAGAATGCTTTGTGAGAAGTGGTTTCTGTATATAAGAACAGGCACAGTGGAGCACACTGTCCAGCTGAGGGACAGCAGATGCCCAAGGAAGAGCATCAGACCAGGATAAGCATGAAGTAATACTTCTAAATGCTCCCCCAGCCTCTGACCATCTGTCTGAAGGATTTTCTGAACCAGAGCTGTTCTCTTCTTGCTGTAGTGTACTTTCCATGCTTTGGTTCTTCCTGTGTTCCAACTCCAATTCATTGCACTTTTGAAAGAGCAGCAGTCCAGACTGTTTCAGTAGACACACCATGGGTGAGCAGGGGACTTGGCAAACTGCAGGAACATCCTTACTGCTGCCACCTGGTGTGAACAGGTCACACAAGAACAGAATCTCCTGTCAGGGTACATGAGCTCCAGTGAAATCATCAAACTCCAGTTTAGCCTGTTAGCAGAACAGGGCTGTGGTTTTCCCTGGACAGTTTTGTCTCTAGAATGTGCAAAAGAAGGATTCTAGAATTTGGCATTATGACTATGGAAACATTCCTGATGTAGGAAAGCATCAGGGTGCAGCTAGCATTTGACCACTTACTGGTCACAGAATTATGGCTTTCTTTTTTTGCCTCGTCCTAGAAACAGCACGTGCAATTCTTCAACCGTTGACGAAGCAGAAGAGTGGCAAGTTGCTCAAGATGCTGAGATCTGCTTGTTGAAGTCGGGAGAAATCATGTAAGCAGTACAGCTACATTACCACCAGGCTGAAAGAGTAAAGGCTGAGCTCAGATACCAGCTGTGTGAGACTCCTGTAAGAGCTGATTGCTCATGTTCCACAGTGGAATTTGCTCTGAGGAAAAGCAGAGACTAGAGCTCAACTAAACAGCAGCAGCAATGATCCAGGCTATCTCTCTGAGAGTAATTACAGGCTTGGATCCCTGCAAGTAATTGTACTTTTGTCCCTCACAGGACCAAACTACCCCTTACAGTGGAAGAGATCTTAAATTTTGGGGAAAGTAACAGAGAGCTGTTCATTAAATCCAGCACCTACAGCATCATTCCCATCACTGTTTTAGAGATGGGGCTGACAATCAGCTGGATCTTTTCATCAGACCCTAAGAGCATATCCTTCAGCGTCATCTACCAAGAGGCGGAGGACACGCCACTGGATCAGTGCAAAGTAAGGCCTTGGTTTTCTTTCTGCTTCAACAACTGTCTGGAGAACCAGCAGCTGTAGCTAGAAGGTTTTTGCAGGAGTGCCAGTTGCTGCTGTGTTAAGGACTTGTACTCAATGAAGCTACAGCTCTCCTGAAGGCAGAGCTACACCCCTAGCTATGTAATGTTGCCGGCAAAGGCTGAGTTGAAAAACTCTGTCACTTCATTTATCACATCTGCAATTTACTCACTGGTATTAGCAAAAATAAAGCCCAAGGCTACAAAAGCCTTCTTTTTTCCCTCCTCAGTAGTACTTCATTTGTTAGCTCCTTTGGGCTAATCTGGGGGAATAAGACATTTCTTTAACGTGCATTTGTTAACTCCAGGGTAACTATCTCTGTGTAAAGTCTTCTTGTTTTTCAGCTGCAGGCTGAATGAAGAGTGTTCCTTCCATCTTGCCTATTTGATAAAACTTCTATTGTTGTTGGAGTTTCATTAGATAACTAATTAAGATTTGCTGAGAAATCTTACTTTATAATACAAAGAATATAACCCATATATTAGAAGACATTTGCCTAAATCCTGCTCTTGGTTATATTTGAATATATGTTATACAGGACTGCTGATGTTAGTAAACTTGCTTAGATTAACATTAAAAAGGTCCGGATTTGTTTGTCTCTGTAAAGCAGAGTTTTACAGTCTTAGCTTATAGAGGTTGCCAAAGGAAAGAGATGTCTCACTGTGAGACTTTGGGTTAATTTTGATGCTAATCAGTGCAAAGAAATAGCTTTGCTGGCACGCTCTGGGAGTGTGAAGTCTAAGAATATTTCTGAAGGAAAATGTGAATTCATAGGGCAAATAGCAAGTTCTATTTTGATTTTTTTTTTGCTGAATTCCAGGTTCTTATTCCTATGACTCGCTGCAACTCTCATAAGGAAACTATAAGAGGACAGGTGAAGGTCAGAAACTCTGGAATCTACACACTGATATTTGACAACACATTCTCCAGGTGGGTGTGCAAGATGAAGTAAGCCTGGTTTCACAGGTGGTGGAACTGATATACTGTTATTTTGTCATTCAGAAGTAGGTATGGCAAATTGGTCCTAGGTTTTGTGTTCCACTCCCAGCAGAATTCCACTTTTCTGTCTCAACCTCAGGAAGTAAACACAGAAGCAAGCAATTTGTGACTGTTTCCAATACAGTTCTAGTCAGGACCGTTATGGCATTAACCCCATATCTGGCAGCCCTTGTCCAGCCATACTACTTTTGGGGTTTTTTTTGGTCTATGAACTTAAAGACTGAGCAGACTTCTAAGGCTTTCTGTCTAGCTGACTTCTGCTAATGTGGGCACCTTCTGGTCTTCTGTTTCTCGACAGGTTTGTCTCCAAACGAGTGTTCTATCACTTGGCCATCGAGCGGCCTGTCATCTACGATGGAAGTGATTGCCCTTAGCCTTGGGCACACAGGGTTATTTAAATTCTATTTTAAGAAATGCTGTTATTTATGTACCTGTAAGCATTATGATTACCACTGTGTTGGAAGACTTTGAAACTATGCAATAGCTGTAATGCACTTAGAGAAGATGTAGACACTAAAAACCAGAAGCCTTTTTAGGAACACTAATGGCTCTGTACCATGTACAGACTGCTCTGAAGCCATGATGTGTGACTGAACAGGTCAAATCATGTTCCAACCATTTTTCTTTCCAGTGGGGAGAAAAGTGAGGGGGCATCTAAATGCAAACTGAAGTTCTCTACTGAAAATTAAATTACTTTTCTTCCAAAAATATCCTTCAAAAGGAAATGTAAAGAAAAATGTGTGTTTTGTTGGCCTCTTCTCTGAGGAATAAACTTAGGTGTTTCTGTTCTGCACCAGTACTCTTGGTCAGAACAAACTATGCAATACTTCAGCCTTCACAGACATCTGTTGTAACCCAGACAGAATTTTGTACCTTTTCCAAGCTTCACAAACAGCCAGCATAGGGTTTTTACACTTTGGGCTAAGGTTTGGTGAGTCTTACCTGGCTTTTACAAATGCTTTAGTACTGAATACCAGTTACAAACAGTCCTTCTCTGGAGACTTTCAAAGCCAACATCGATGTGTTCCTGTGTGACCTGCCCTAGGTGATCCTGCTTTGGCAGAAGGGTTAGACCTTCCAATGCTCTGATATTCTGTGATTTTTGTGAACAGCAGGAATCAGCAGCTCCTTTCACTGTTATTACTGTCCTCTGTAAGATGGCCCAGAGAAAGCAGCTCTTACAGTGGAAGTACTGCTCACTGTGGGTGACATCAGGAAGAGAGCACTCCTTGTCCCTCCTCCAGCACCTCACTCATCAGCATTCACAGGGAAGCACAGCTTCCCAGGAGGTCTGCACACTCTCTCACGTGAAAGGTAGCAACAATATCTGAACTGAGTTTGTGTATTCTGTGTCCTTCTTAACCCTTGTAGCCAACTGCTAAGCTTCCATCTCAGATTTGGTGACAGAGCTGGCCATGAACGCTGCCTTTTAAGGAAGACTGGGTTCTTGCACTAAATTTCAGTGCTTTCTGTATAGAATTCCAACTTCTTGACAAAATATCTGAAAGCTAATTTTTCTCTTAGCAATTCCTATCTTCTGATGGAAAGGCAAAACATGGTGGCAGAACAAAAAGGCTGTTTTTCCTAGCAGCTCTCATCATTTTAGCCATGTCTGAGTTCTGATGTCATTGCGCTCCAAAGGAAACCTCAGAACTGGAAGGTTTTAGTGCAGCAGTTGGTAGCAGACTGCCTACAGGAACCATTGATTCTTGTAGCTGGTATACAGGGGTCATGGTGGGAGACAGAAAATAAAACATGAAGGGAAGGAAGAAAAAAGAGCAGGCACAAGCTGAAGAGGATTATTCAGAGGAGGGGAAAGGGGCAAACTTGGAAATGTGTGAACAAGAGCAGGGATTTGGAGGGATCTGCTGGCCTAGGGAAGGAAGTCAGGAGAGTCCACGCTGCATTTGTGTCACCAGTTTGATCCTTTATCCCTTAGGGATCTCCTACAGCAAAAGGCTGCTTATTTAAAAGGTGGAGATCACAGGCAAGTGATGGACATTTCCACAGTAGCAGCTGAGGTAGAGAAATTTGTGATCACAGGAAAGTAAAGCACGCTGCAGGTAAAGCTAGAGGTTGCTGATCGTTCATTCCATTTCCTAGCAATGTATAAATGCAGACTGTGAAAGAAGGACTGCTTCCCATGGAGGACCTCGAGCTTGGGTAACTGGCTCATCAACAGCTTCCCCTTGCCTTTGGATGCCTCTTCCCACTCTTGGTGGTGCACTCCCCCGCCTTTGCCCGGCAGAGGGGTCAGCAGAAGGTGCAAGCTGGGTATCGCCTCTTCTGAGAGAAGAGCTAAAGCCTTACCTGGCTGTGTGCAGAGAAGTGCAATGGACAAGAGGCTGAAGTGCAGGCACTAAATGGTTCATGGGTTATGGCATGTGTCTGCACTGAAGCTGGTTTGTACTGCAGTAGGCATGAAGATATTATTTATTGCTTCAGGTGGAGTCCTGGGGACCTTGTGCTGTGCAATTTCACTGAGCTCTTACTGAAGGCTGCTGCAGTTTCCCTTAAGCTTTTAGGTGTGGTTTCTCAAAGCGGTGTGCTGCTGTTTGAGTTAGAATACTAATCTTGACAGGATATCTTTCTTAAAATGCCACATGTGAGGTAAAGGAGCACTGTCACCTGTCTTAGGCCAAAATAGGACAACTCTGCTCAGAAGTATTTGAAATCTCTCCATTCAGACTTATTTGACAGACTTGCCTCTGGGTTTCCTCTATGCGTTCCAAGTCCTGGCATTTTTTCATCCTGTGGCAAATGCTTTGAAGCCACTGTTGGTGTAACTCCTGAAGTACTTGGCTCGCTGTTTCCCTGCCAGCCTTTCATGGCTGAAGCAGATGTTTGGGAGGAGGGCAATAAAAGCACTGGGTTGTTTTTATTTAACATTTGAGTCTTTATGGTACCTTTTCTTCAGATTTTCCTGCCCCATAAGAGTGGTTTGATGGCTGTTTTGCCATAAACCTGTAGAAAAGAAAGATGAGTATTGACAAAGGAAAAACAGCAAATGAAGAAATACTCAAGTGCTAAAGTACAACAACTGGACAGGAGTGCAACTGTTCAAATCAAGTGTTTCAGAACAGGAATCCCATGGGGAAGAGGGGAGTCTCTTACACCTCATTACCAACCTTTTGCTTGAAAGACCTAGACAGTTTATTACTGGAGCCACAGAAACCCAATGAAGGATTTGGTACAAGTAGAGGTGTGTGTAAGAGATTCTTTCAGTCAAGCACCTTCCATCTCTGTTTACAAAGCCCTTGTGCCAAGGGAGCTGACCACTCTGTTTGCTTACAGGTACTCAGGTGATCTGTTGGACTGGGGTTTTTATTACCTGCAGCAATGTAATTAAGAGAAAATAAATATTTCAAATTGACGATGAAATTAATTTCAGGGGATGTCACACTCATGGCACAACGGGGTGTACATTGGTGGTTTTTCTGGCTGCTGGAAGAATGGAGGCAGAGGTTTATGTGAAGGAGTGAATGCAGCTGCTTTAAGAAAATGACAGTGTTCCTCTACTCAGTGTTGCTTTATGAAAGATCTCCGAGATGTATTGCACAAGGGTGTACCGCGTTACAGAACAGCTGCAAAGGCCTGACTTTGCTCCTTCTTACCAAATGGCAATTGCACTATTGTTTTAACTATGCTCAACCACTTCTTCAAAGCATCTTTTGGTCCTAACTGCCAAAGAATTACAAACCCCCTTCACATCAAACTTCATGCTCCAGATGAGGAAGAGGAGGTTTTCTGTGTCCCAATAGCTGTACAGTTACAGAGATACAGACGGTTGTATACTGGAATGTTTCTCCATGCTTTTTTCCTTTTCCCCCTTTTTAACCTCAGGAATTCAAAAAAATAAAATTCTGTGTCACTGAGAATGTGTGTCCCTTTCTGTCCTGTAAAGATGGCTTTGTCTGGGAGATGAAAGCAGATCACACAATCATCTAAGCAGGAAAAGCTTTATAGAATAAGGAAAACAGAAAACAACTTTTGAGGCTGGTGGAGGAAGGCCTCATCTTTGTCCCAGGGCATGTGGTAAGGCACAGGCTCCTCTGAGCTGATGGGACCAGGGGGACAGCAGGCCCTGTAACCACAGTCATCACTGTTACTTATTACCTCTTTTTCCTCAGGGGAGTTTCCTGATGGGGTGGAGGCTGTGACCCTTCAGAATCCCCATGCTTCAGCAGCAGCCCCTGCTCCATATTCACTCTAAGGCAGCCTCCAGCAAAGCCTCATCCACAGTGGAAGAGACCTGCAATGTGAGTGACCATACCTGGCTGTGAATGGCTGCAGGGGAGGCTGCAACTCTTGGAAGCCTTTGCCTGTACCTTCAGTGCTCTGTTTTTAGCCATACTGAACAATACCTCCTCCTGTCCTTGGTGCTAGGGTCTTAAGTGTTTACACCAGGGATGGTGAAACAATGGCCCAGGTTGCCCAGAGAGGTGGTAGGTGTCCCATTCCTGGAACCACTCAGGTCAGGTTAGATGGTGTTCTGATCTAGTCCAAGATGTCTCTGCTTACTGCAGAGTGGACAAGATGATCTTTAAAGGTCCCTTCCAACCCAAACCAGCTTGTGATTTTGTGATTCTGCTCTATGAAACTGGGAGAGAAGTGGATGGCAAGCAGTCCTGCAGAAAGGGAGCTGGCTGTGCAGGTGGACAGCAGGCTCTATGTAAGTTAGCAGTGTGCCCTGGCAGCCCTGCGTCCCCACATCCTGGAGTACATCAAACCCAGCATCACCAGTGGGTCAGGAGAGGGGACTGTCCTGGTAAATGTTTGTGTGGCCTCATCACAAGTACTGTGTGCAGTTCCCCACATTTTAAGAAGGATGAAGTTACTTGAATGCAGCCAGAGAGTACAAAGCTGGTGACAGGACTGGGAGGAATGTCCTGTGGGGAATGGTGGACCTTGGGTTTGTCTGGTTTGGAGAGAACGAGGCTGAGGGTCACCCTCATTGCTCTCTACAGCTCTCCGAGGAGGGAGGGGATGTGGAGAAGGATATGGCAATCTCTCCTCTCTGATGCCCAGTCCCAGGACCTGTGAGAAGGGTTCAGAGCTGCACTAGAGGTGGGTCAGACTGGACATCTCTTCATCGAGAGGGTGGTCAGACCCTGGAATAGGTTTCCAGGAGGGGTGGTTGATGCCTCTAGCCCCAGTCACTTTTTAAGAGACATATGGACAATGGCCTTAACAATACAGTGGTCAGCCCTGAGGTGGTCAGACAGCTGACCTGGATGATCCTCGCCCGTCCCTTGCAGCATTCCCTGCTGCTTGCCGGCGACAGGCTGCTGCCGGACGGCCGGGGCTGTGCGCAGAGGCAGCGAGGCCGCGCAGGTTGCCCGGGACACAGCTGCTGGGAGGGCGGGGCGGCGGGCGAGATGAGTGGCGTAAGCGAATCGCCACCAATAGGAGCGCGGCAAGGGCGCTCGCGAGGCTGCCTTCTCCATGGCAATACCGAGCCTCCCGTTAGCCGCGGGCGCCGCGGCCGCCATGGTGAGTAGAGGGCCTTGCTCCCCACTTCCCGGCGCAGCAGCGACGGAAACGGGCGGGAGGCCGGCTCTGAGGAGGGGCAGGGAGGCGGTTCGGTCAAGACTCTCTGGGCAGAGGGGGCTGCTGCCGCTACCCGCCGTCTGGGCATCCGCGTCACGCCGTGCGACCCTGCGGAGAGTGGTGGGGCCTGGAGTTCCTACAGGCTTTAGTGCCCCGTGTGCTTAACTGCGCTTGCAGCACAACAGCTTTAGCCTGCATTTCTGTCTTTATGTGTTAGTTTAATGCCCTTTGGAGGCTGCTCTCTAGATTGTGAGGTTTCAGTGCATGCTGGCATGTTTCCTGTCTATAATGAATAGAAACTTTTCACCTAAAGAAAACCCTGCAAAGAGGGCATCAGTTGAGCTTTTCATATGTTTTCTCGTTTGCAAGATGTGGAACTTTGTAGGAAGCATCATGCTTGCAACCCATTTTGCGAGTTTGTTTTATTTACTGCTGTTTTCTTTTTCTGCCTTTGATTTTTATGCAGCTGAGATCTGTGCTCAGGGTTCCAGGTGTT
Source organism: Colaptes auratus (assembly GCA_015227895.2). Taxonomy (NCBI): domain Eukaryota; kingdom Metazoa; phylum Chordata; class Aves; order Piciformes; family Picidae; genus Colaptes; species Colaptes auratus. Next base: position 7,909,941 of record CM037637.1, on the reverse strand, counting down.
GCCTTTTCACTCGAGCTACCCTTTGCAGCTGGGTTAATAAGGAGAAGGTGATTGGTTTCACTGTTTTGTCTGAGTAGCTGCACACCTGTCTCCTATACCAGCAATCCTAACACACTGCAGGGGAGTGTAAATGAAACCTGATTTCACCTGTGGCTCATCAGCTCTCCAGGGCTGTGCTGATAAACTCCCATTTGTGCCTTGTTGTGCCTCCTTGGGAGTTGTTCTGCTGCACGAGCAGGATTTATTCTGGTGTAATTGGCTGTGCCAGGATTCCCTCTCCTGAAATAGAGGCATGTGTAGAAGGGCTGATTAGCCAGATCTAAAAGCACTTACTTCTTAATTTACCTGGGAGTACTTGTTTCTGGACTGCAGGCTGTTGAGACTTCTTACACGATCATCAGTGATAATCTGAAATTGTTTCTCAGGTTTTTGCAAACCAGCACAGAAACAGCATGCTTTCCTATGTACTTTTTTGTTAGTACATCTATAACAGATGCATCATTCAGCTATGTTAGGCACATGTGCAGATGATACAGAGACAGATTTATCCACGAAAATGATCAGGGGGTTGGAGCACCTCTGCTATGAGGACAGGCTGAGGGAGCTGGGGGTGTTCAGCCTGGAGAGGAAGAGGCTTGAGGGAGACCTAATAGCAGCCTTCCAGTACTTGAAGGGGGCCTACAGGAAGGATGGGGAGAGACTGTTTACAAAGGCCTGCAGTGACAGGACAAGGGGCAATGGCTTCAAACTAGAGAAGGGCAGATTTATATTGGATATCAAGAAGAAGTTCTTCACTATGAAGGTGGTGGAACACTGGAACAGGTTGCCCAGGGAGGTGGTTGAGGCCTTTTCCCTGGACATATTCAAGGTGAGGCTCAACAAGGCTCTGGGTAGCCTGATCTAGTTGGGGATGTCCTTGCTGACTGCTGGGAGGTCAGACTGGGTGGCCTTTGGAGGTCCCTTCCAGCCTAGACCATTCTATGAGCTTCATTTCTCCTACAGGTTTTCTGGTTCTGGCCCTCTGATTGGCTCCAATTTTGTGTCATTTCTCATAACAGCAAGTCACCTGGTGCCTTGTTTTCCTTCCTGTTAAAGGAAGAACATTTCTGTGAGGTATGTAGGGGTAACAGACATGAACACATGGCAGGTTAACATGCTAAGCCTATGAAAGCAAGCACAGAAAGGAGTAAAAGGCAAGTCTGCATGGTGCTTGTGCTCCCTTTTGGCTTGTTCCAGGGCATCTTTGTGTTTATGCCCCTGTCTGCAGGCAGAGCTGGGCCTTAACGAGCACCACCAGAATGAAGTGATCAGCTACATGCGTTTTGCTCGTTTCAAGCGTGGCCTGTGCATCAAAACAGTGGATTCTTGTTTCCAGGACCTTAAGGACAGCAGGTACCGTGGGGGGGGGGGGGGTTGGCTCTGACCAAGAATAAAGCAAAATATGCTAGCAACAATGGGAGGCTTAGATGCTGGGTGGGACAGCTTTTTTCCATTGACATTTGTATGTGCTTAGCTAGGAAGAGCGAGCCACCAGTTCTGCAAATGTTAGGAGTCTCTTTAATGTTGTTAAAATAACACATAGGTGTCAACAGCATGGCTTTGCTTTCTATATTGCTTCTGAGGTCTAAATCTGGTGCAAGACTGAGTAATATCTGTAAATGTAATGTTTCCAAGAGAGAGTTTGAATACAGTGATCAATTAGTAGTGCCATAGTCCTCTAGTAACTGCTGGCAGTAGATGTTTTCAGAGGGATGTTGCATTACAGAAGAATATCTGTGGTGAGGTCTCATAACAATGCAAAATTGTCATCATAAGAAGGACCCAACCTGTTGGGGTGAATCCAGAAGAGGACACAAAAATGATCCAAGGACTGGAATACCTCTGCTGTGAGGATAGGCTGAGGGAGTTGGTGGTCTTCCTCCCTGAGGGTGTTAAAGGCCAGGCTGAGTGAGGCCTTGAGCAGCTGAGTCTTGTTGAGAGGCATCCCTGCCCATAGTGGGGAGGTTGGAGTAGATGAGCTCTAAGCTCCCTTCCAACCTAAGCCATTCTGTGATTGTCATAATTTTGACACCTGACTCATCTCTTTTTAGACTGGTTGAGGAGACCTTCACAGTTGATGAGGTGACAGACATGCTGGATGGACTGCAGACTGTTGTGCACAGTGAAGTGGAATCAGAGCTCATAAACACAACCTACACCAACGTGTTGCTTCTGCGGCAGCTCTTCTCACAGGCTGAGAAGTGGTACCTCAGGCTGCAGACAGACGTCTCGGACTTGGAGAACCGGTAACAGCCTGGGCTGCACAGAATGCCCTGCAGCCATGAGAAACCTTCCAACTAGTGACTGTTTGCATTCTGGTTTTGTAACCATAGAATCCTCTTCTTTTGCTTTATGTCAATGATAGGTTAGTTTCAAGGCTTCCATCAGGTTTGTCAGAAGTTATTTGCAGTGTCCTTACTTGGATGAATCAGTTAAGAGCGAGCAATAGGATTTGCTTTAAAAGCCTTGTCCAATTAGATATTTTAATCAGTGATACTACGTCTTACAGTTCTAATGCATATACCATACTATAGCACGGCATGATCTGCTGCATTTATTGTATTTGTGTAGGACTTAATTCTTGACTTCTACTGAGAATCTTGCATGCAATACAGAGTGTAGCATCAGCCTAGTAAAATGTGCTTCATAGGTTAGCTTTTTAGCTGCATAAAGCCTGGTAAAATGTGTTTTGTAGGTTAGCTTTTGGGATAAATGAATGCCTCCTTTTATTTTTTTCAAGAGAACTGTTGGAGCAGGTTGCTGAATTTGAAAAGTCAGAATTTACATCTTCAAACAAGAAGGTAGAGTTTTGTTTTAATCAAATCATAGTCAAGTGTCATGTGGAGTTGAGAGAGATGTTTAAAATACATTGTGTTCTTTGTGCTTAAGAGAGAAAATTCAGAAACCACACACCCCTCCTTTTTCAAAGCAATCTTAGGATCACTCCAGAAAGCAGCATTTTACAGTTCAGCACCAGGCTTACACTGAACTTTCTTAGCTGTTTCTGTATGGCAGCTTCTGCATCCTAATCCTCATCCCAGAGTCAGCCAGATCAGGGCTGTGCTGGAGGGTCTGCTCTTGGGTTCCCTTCCCCCTGGAAACTAGGGTAGAATGGAACATTGCAGCATGGAGTCAAGAGCTGAGAAGATTCCACAATGCAGATATGACTCTAGCTTATCTTGCATGATTATGGTTTGTAGCATAAAGGCCATAGTTTGCTTAAATATTTATACATATTTGAAGCTGTGTTAATGTTTTTTACTCTTACAATGACTCATTTTGTCTTCCTTGCTGCTTTGTCTTTTGGTGGCTGCAGCATTAGTAGTCTTTTGTAAATTCATGTTAGCAATGCTTTCATGCCTCTATGCAGTATTGTTATTTAACCTTAGCTGAAAGTATATAACTTAGAAGCCCAAGTATCTTTCAGAAATGAACTTGAGATAAGGGTCATTCATTTGCTTTACAAGAGAAAGCTGAATTGGCTGCCAGTAGTTATTTTACAGGCTAAATGTATACTCTTCTCCCTAGAAATCTGTAGAATTAATTATTTTTTTAACCTTTATTTCTTTAGCCCAATGCAGATCTCATTAAACCTAAACTGGCCCCATTAAATGAAGGTGGGTCAGAGCTGCTGAACAAGGTAAGAACTTGTCTGTTCAGCTGTGTGTCAGTGACTGTGCTGCTTACTCATCTGAGTAGCTCTACACTACTGTTTCTTTAGCGTGCCTGTCTCTGTATAGACATCAAGATAACGTCCTCCAGAATGTAAAATAATGCTAAGAAATCAATAAATGTTGTAAAGCCTTTTACATTTCTTGTGTGGTTATGGTCTCCAATATCTATTTAATTATTGACTTTTCTTTTGCAAAAAGCACTTAGGCCTTTGTAAATACTAATCTTTCAATTTAATGAGGTAAATTAATAGCAACCAGTATTCAGTTTGTTCCATGCAGCTTCTTTCCAAGAAGAAAGGAAATTAAAATATTAGCTGATTGAGGTGCTTAGGTTATAGAACATTTTCTGTCTCACTTGAAGTCAGTCTTACTACATTCAGGCTTTTTTCCTTTGCTGGTTGGTTAAGTTCTCCTAAAGAAACAGGTTCTTAAAGAATTGGGAATTTACTAGCTTTGAAAACATTTCATTTTCCACTTGCTAAAGATTTTCAGAATCACAAAACACCTGTTATCAGTAGTTTTTATTGCACTTGTTTATGTTGAACTTTTTTTAAATGCCACACTTCTTCCAATACACTCCTAAGTTAAGGGTGTGGAGATATTTAGCAAGGAGTTGCATTTTCTGTCCTCTAGCCTGCGTTCCTACAGTGATCTGTCAAGTACAGTGTCTGAATCAAAGCATTCCAGAATTCAGACTTGTATTTTCTTACAGGTCAAGGTGACTGTCTTCCAACAACAATTTCAAAGTCTGTTTCCTAGCAGTTTGAGTTGAATATCTACATATGATGACTTTTCTCTCAAAAATCATCATTCATCATGGTGAATTTACTCTGCTCACTGAAACATGGCTACTTCCTGTGAAACAGAAGAATGCAGAGTAACCTGGCACTTGTCTCTTTAAACAGGAGCTATGAATAAATTCTTGTTTGGCTGTTGATTGAAAATAAGAGAGATTTGCAGTTCTGTCTGTCCTGCATCTTGATAGTTATAAAATGCTGAGCTCGCTAGTACCAAGTCAGTAAAGCATGTGCCAGATTTAAGTCACCAGTCCTGTATGTTACAGCAAAACTGAAGACTTGGGTTTCTTGCTGAGGCAGAGGACAATAAATAAATGGTCTGCTCATTTCTTATCTTTGTAAACCTTTAGAAGCTTGTTTGCTTTCCTAAGCTATGAAGCTGTTTTCTTACCTGAAATATTAAGGAAATTGAAAATAGCACAAGAGAGTTCACAGACTTTTCCCGTTTGTTAACTCAGACAGTTGCTTGTCTCCAAGAAGAAACGAGAAATTGAAGGCCAGGCTCAGGACCATAGAAACACAGGTAAAATCCCTCTAGACTTGGATGCTTAGTGCTGGTTGCCTATTGTAACAATTCCATGATTGTCATTCTTTTGGTTTTGGCTAAAATGCTTCTGAGGTTTTACACTGTCAATATATTGCAGGCTACAGCTGCACTAGATGAGAAGGTCAAACTGGAGAAGTCACTGAAGGATTTACAGGTGATCCAAGGAGATCAAAAGGTAAATATCATCAAGATTTCCACTGCCACTTCCATTTTGCACAGCAGTTGCCTGTACGTCCAAGAGGTTGGTGCCTGTGGTGTTTCTTTGCTGGCACATACAGAAGTTCAAGCTGGCATTCTCTTGTTCCTGCAGACATTGTTTGCTGTTGCTGGTCTGTCAGCAGCTGATCCAGAATGTTAGTTAATATAACACGTATTTCACGTCACAGAGACCATGAGAAACCATGATTAGGAAGGAGTATCTCAGGTGCTCTCAGGGAGTAGTGTTCCAGGGTTTTTCTTCTCAGGGGTGATGTCTATGCAAGCAGATACAAATTAGTTTGTTTCTTCCAGTTTACTAATGAAAGACTGATATCTTACCTGAGCTTTATAACACCATGTTGTGGTTTAAGCTTTCCTGTAGTCCAAAAGCCCAAATGGAACAGATTTAGATTGCCTTCCCTTCCCTTTTTTCCCAGTAGGGGAAAGCAAATTAGGCAGGAGAAGAGGTAAAATCGTGAAAGAAACAATCTGAAGTAAAAAGAAATTTAACAAATATAAAAGGCATTTGAGTGAAAGGAAGTTTTAAAGGTATAAGGAAAAGGGGGAAATAAAAATATATACAAAACCAGGAACAGCTGGCAAAGAATGCTGGATGCAATGTGGATTCTTGTCAGATGCAGTCCTTAGGAGCCTGCAGCAGCATGGAACAGGCCCCACCACATGCTTGCAGCAAGAGGTCTTTATAGATTTGGAAGTGAAGTTCAATATCCTAAAATGTTTTCCACCTTAATTTTCATATTTTAATCCCCATTTCTTTTTTATTTTGCTTTCTAACTGGTTTATGGTATGTACTTGGCTTTCTTAATATGTTACCATTTTATCTAGTAGCTTTTAAAATCTGTATTTGAATCATATAGTATTTATTTGTTTATCAGCCCTGGCAAATATTTTCTTTATCTGTTGTGTTAACCTTGAATATTAAAGGTTTAAAATATTAATGGGTTTATTAAATCCTGCATAATAATGTTTGTAGTTTTAAAAGACTGGGACCAAATCTCATCCTGATTAAACAGGAAATGGACCCAGTGTCAGAGCTGCTGATTATCTTCAGCTCTCATGTGTTGATTTGCTCTCTCTAGTCTGTCCCTTTCTTCTCCAGCTGTGATATTCTCTAGTCACAGGCAGACAGTTCTTTTGTGCAAACTAGCTAGCAGATACAGTGCTGAAATGCACAACTTTAGAAAATATTAATTGAGTGGAGAAGATGCTGAATTTCCTCTAGTTTCCTCCATATTCAGATAGGATGGGTGTCAATAAAATCTTAGGAACCTAGCTGCTTTTCAGAGCAGCAGCGTACAAACTCTCTGGACAGACAATGACTGCCAAACCACAGTAGTTCTGAAGGACCACTCTTAGTTCTGCTGATTTCTGCTTCTTTTTTGCTGTTAGTATGGTTTGTCATCCTGAGTATGAAGCATGGTTGGGAGGAGCTGCTCTGTTGAT
>CM037637.1:7842045-7902722 GCA_015227895.2 Colaptes auratus | reverse complement strand
GTTGCAGCACTGTTGGAAGGGCTGCTGCTCCAACCAGTTTTATTGAGCAGGCTGGTCCTGCAGCAATGAGGTCCTGGAGCTTCTGACTCCTTAGGAAGATAAGGGGATTTAATTGACATCTCCTCAGATCTTTTTGGCTGTCGATTTTTCTGGGCAGGAAGGGTGCAATATCCCTGCTGACAGTGACACCCTTGATGACGAGTTGATCAAATCATCCATTTGGACCTTTCTTGGGAATGCCTCTCATAAAAAGATTTCAGCAACTTTTCACTTGAGGAGCTTCCCAAACCTGGCTCAGAGAGGGGGAATTGTATTTAGCACTAAAGATTTGATGCCATTTCTAAACTCTAATTGAATCTGAATCATTCCAGCCCACAAACATGTCTGTGTTTTACCAAAGCTCTGATTTGGGAATTCGTTGTACCATCTTTCACTGCAGTGAAACAAGGCTCTTACTGGAAAGGTCTGCACAGGCGCTTTGTATTCCCTGTCCTATGGCATTTCCATAGCTTGGAGAAACATAGAAGGAAAAAGTAACAAACATTTACAACTTGAAAACAAGCCCCAGAAAAGAGTACAGAGCTGATAATTTTCATGTACTTATTTCAGAATGGTTCTAAGAGAGATGCATCTGTGAGGAGTGTGAGCTGTCCATGAAGCCCTGCTGTCTGGATGAGATCTTAAAGTATGCTAGCAAAAAAGAAGGTGGGGGCATCTGATTTATCCTTGGATTGCAGAAGAGGGCAGGCACTTACCAGGTCTTGCAAGGCAAGATTCCTATCTTTAAAATCTGGATCACTTCTTTAATTACAAAGTTCTGCTTTTTTAAAAATGTATCTGGTTCATGCACTGCAGCACTGGAAGCAAGAGTAATTCTTTGTCTGAAGCCTGTATCATCCTCTATCAAAACATGCTGCATGAAAATTCTGGATCTTGTGTTTGAGCCTTCACACCTGAACTGAACATTTTGACTGTCTTCTTCCATCAACGCGCGATTTAACAGTGCACACTGGATGAATCCAGGACACTCTGAGCTGCAGATTTCTGTACTGGCTGTCTGCAAAGAAGGAAAACAATGAACAGCTGCTGGCAGAAAAATACAATGATACTACAATAAGTAGACCCCACAGCTCATTTGATGTACAGCAGTGTCTACTCCCACACAGCAAATTGCTGCTGGATCCATTGGATATTCCTTGTGAGACATGCATGGAAATCCAAATTCTCTTCTCAAACATGTTGTTTGCCATTCTGGTTTGGTTTTTTTTTTTCTGGTCACTCACTATACAGAAATGAAAAACTGTGAACCAAAGTTGCAGAAAAGGCATTGTATGTTTGCAAAAGTCTTAAGCCCGTGTGGGGCCATCCTGCAATCTTTCCTCCTGCAAAGCTTCCTTGTAGCTTTGTAGCTGTGTGCGTGCCCATGTGCATGGGCTCCTGGCTGTTACAAAGGGCTCTGTCCCTTTACTTTGGGATCTGTCAGAAGGGGAGTCTGTACAATGTTCACTCTGTGCTTGACTGAAAGCTTAAGAAGTTAAAAGCTTTTAGAAGAGTCTCAAAAACACAACAACATCACACATAACTGAAAACACATGAGAGATGAGAAAAGAGAAATAATGCAGTAACATTTGGAAGCTTTATAGCTGTATCAGAGGTTCAGCAAGAAAGGACCCCTGTAATCCACAGGGTGTCTGTCAGAAACACAGCACAGCTGAGCAGTCCATGCGAGCCGAGGCTTCAGGGAAACCTCCATGAAAAATAAAATGAAGGAAAGGAAAAAACCCAAACTGGTATTTTTTAAAAGCTCTTTGCAGATGTGCTGACAATTTGATGAGTCTTTCATGCAAATTGATATCCTGCTCTTGGGAAGCTCTGCAGTGTTAGTGAGCATCTTCTTGCCTGCTTGAAGTTACAAGTTGACTGGAAAAGCTAAGAAAAGCAGCATTGAGGAAAAGAGAAAAGGTGTTTGGCAATGTCAGGAATTACAGCACACACGCTTAGAAGAAAAGATTGCAGGCAAGTTCACGCTGTTAAAGCAAAGTTTCAGTGGAACCACCATAGGGCCAAGTACTTAAAAGACACTAAGTTTTGCCTCTCAGATCATAAGACTATCCAATATCAGTGGCTTTCTCAGGCAGTGATGTGCTGCGTGACTTTCTGTTTTTCTTTGCTGGGTTTTTTTAACTGCTGTGGACTGTGTTCTTGCTGCTTGTGCTGCAAACTACAGGAGTACCTTTGCATTTTTTTACATGAATGCTCTTCCTTCAGATTCATCAAGACACAAACTGAGTGTGGCCTTTAAGAACATGATCAAGGTGACAAGTGCTGTATTAAGGTTACAAACACTGAACTATTTTTACCATGATGATTTGGCTTCTTATGGATAAAACCTCTGTTGCACACATTTGTTGTTTGCTGGCTACTACTAGGCTTTGCCTATATGAACCTTTCTTTGCTCTGTTGTATCACCTCTTCTCTCACCCCAGAGAGGACAGCTAGACTAGCCCAGCATGGTGTTAGCTAATGTGGCTTCTATTTGCCTTACTGCCTGTCAGTACGGGAATGGAATCACTGCAGCATTAATGTAGATGAACATCTGAGCTAAAGCTGTTATAAAGGGTGAGCAGTCACAATGCAAAACCATGCACAGTGCACACTGTGTGCATTGTGAGGGCTTCTGAGGACTTGTCCCCGGAATTTATGTGTAAAACTGAAGCACTCTGTGATCTTTTCCTAGTCTGTTGTGAAAAGATTTCTCTTTCCTTCCTATCTCATCGCAGTGGCAGAAAATGTCAGAAGGCTACTGGCCACATTGAATGGTTTTGAGTTCACATCATTGCAAAGTGAGTGGGTTAAAAGCCCCCTGACTGAAGGTTTCTCTTGAGGTTTTGCACCCTAAGGCAGTCCAGTGAGCTTGTAAAGTCTTAGTAGCTTTCTTGGCTGGGAGTATGCCAAGTTAAAGAGTGTGAGTTCATCTTGCAGCTGTGTGCCAGGGAAAAAATTCCGGCGACCATCTATTCTATTCTATTCTATTCTATTCTATTCTATTCTATTCTATTCTATTCTATTCTATTCTATTCTATTCTAACTTGGTTCACACTAAGGAGCCACTGAAGTAACAGCTAAAATATTTTTGATTGCTATTTAATGCTTTCAGCCACTTGCTCAAGAATAGTCAACAAACAAGCATATTCAGTTAAAAATCACTACGTAGTGCAGATTCATAACACAACACACACATAAACACAGACACATGTTTATGAACCTGGAAGGAATGTTCCTTTGGGTGGCTTTTTTTTTAAGCCTTTCACATTCACCTTTCCAAGCAACAGGTAAAAAGTTATTTCACTGAAAGAGAGCAAAGAGGCCAAAAATCTCCACTTAATCAGAAGATATGGAAAATCAGTGCTTACCGAATAACTGTCAAAAATCAGCCAATACATACTAAAGCATGATAAAATGCAAGGTTTGTCAAAGTTGACAATGCAAATCATTTTCACCCTTCTGCTTTGAATGGCAATCATGGTAGACCTCATTTGTTGGATACTGTAGAAATATAGAGAAGAAGAGGTAGAAAATTTATCTTTGGCATCATTTAAGGAAAACTGGGAGCTCAGCCATTGGAATGGGCTGCCCAGGGAGTTGGTGGAGTCTCTATCACTGGAGGTGTTTAAGAAGAGACTGGATACAATACAATACAATACAATACAATACAATACACCAGGTTGAAAGAGACCTTCAAGATCATCATGTCCAACCCATCAATCAATCCAACCCACCTAAACAACTAAACCATGGCACCAAGCACCCCATCAAGTTGCCATGGTTTAGTTGATTAGAGGGTGTTGGGTGATAGGTTAGACTTGGTGATCTCGAAGGTCTTTTCCAACCTGGTTCATTCTATTCTATTCTCTCTATTACTCAAGAAAGCTATTAGGGTACAGGAGTGTTCACAGATAATATTTCTCTTTCACTTATGCACTAGCACATCAAGCAAAGTGAAAATTAGTGTAGATTCTCCTGGCAGGATTAAACAATATCTTTCTTGCAGCAGTAGGCTCATTTATCCCTGAACTATTAACTAAAATAGTGACAGAGAACAATTAAACCATTCATCTCAATTTAGCATCCTAATGCACACCCGTGGTCAGCAATGCTCGTAAGTTCTTCGTTTTCATCAGCATTCATTTTTAAATGATTTAATGCTGCCTTCTGCTTGCCAAGTGCTAAAATATGAATCTTCACACTTCTGAGTCACTGATGTAACTAAACTGTGACTTTGGCATCAGAGAGTTTTCCTGGGAGTAATGCAAGCTGGGGCCCAAAAACATCTGAGTCATGATTTCCAGGGTAATGCAAGCCCCTTTTCTCAAAACTGAATTAACTCCCACATTCTTCCTCTTCACCTCGCTAGCAACCCGGCAGTTCCCTTCACCAGTAGCTGAGTGGTTGATGCCTTGATCTGGGGCTTTTTGTATGCCTAAAAATTACTCACTGCTCCTACCTCTTCTGACAGCATCAACACCAACTTCCATAAAGGTGTTAAAATACATGTTTTCTTTAGGTAACCGTGTTCCTCTTGACTGAACATCCTCAACTGATGGATGCACAGGTGAGTGGGGATCGGAGCAGGTACAGTTTTACTTCAGGTCTTTGGCCCGCTAGCTGCAAGCATCTTGTGTCTCACACTCCCCCAGCTAGATGTGTAATGTAAAGGGCCATAGTTACATCCTCAGCTAGACTTTTTCAGAAGTGAGGTTCTGTAAATAAGAAAAGATGATAGCTATAGATCATAGTCCAAAATATTATCTCTGGTGTCAATGTAATGAGCTAACCACTCATTTTGTCCCAATAATAGGGAGAAAAACAAAGGGATATTTTGTCACATTGAAACAACCAAATATCCAACCTGGTCAATTCAATTCAATTCAATTCAATTCAATTCAATTCAATTCAATTCTAGTCTAGTCTAGTCTGTCCTATCCTATCCTATCCTTCATTTTTCTTCAATGCTATTCCCATTTAGTCAAAAGGAAAAAAAATAATATGCAAAATGAAGGAACAACTTCCTTTTGTTTTGTTTTGATTTTCTGAAGTCTCACTTTCCAAAGTCTTCTGGAATGGCCTGGGCTAGACAGATGGCTATCTGGTTGACTGTGATAGGTTTTCTTTGCTTTAGAGATCTGGAAAACCACGGGAAGGGAGGAGATAGGAAGTGAAGGTCCAAGGAAGTGGGTGTTGTCCACCCAAGGATCTGTCAAACCTCACATTTGGTGCAACCCATCCTTAGCTGTGCACACTTTCTCAGCAAACCCTTCTTTTGAAAACACCTCTTAGCAGCAACTGAGTCCTGAGCCCGGTGTCCTACATGGCAGCAGAGCAAGCTGCAGCTCAAAACTGCCATGGATGCACACCACCCCTGCCTCAGGAACCATGAGCAGGGAGTGGGAACACCTTCCTCATGAGGAAAGGCTAAGGGAGCTGGGTCTGTTTAGCTTGGAGAAGGAGACTGAGGGGTGACCTCATTATTGTTCAGAAATATGTAAAGGTGAGTGTCAGGAGGGCGGAGCCAGGCTCTGCTCAGTTATGTGTAATGATAGGACAAGGGGCAATGGGTGCAAGCTGGAGCATAGGAGGTTCCACATAAACATAAGGAAAAGCTTTTTCACAGCAACAGAGCACTGGAACAGGCTGCCCAGAGACGCTGTGGAGTTTCCCTCTCTGGAGACATTCAAAACCTGCCTGGATGCATTCCTGTGTGACCCACTCTAGGTGATCCTGCTCTGGTAGAGGGGTTGGATTGGATGATCTTTGAGGTCCCTTCCAACCCCTAACATTCTGTGATTCTGTGACCAGCAACAGCACCCCATTTCCCCTCTCCTTCCTGTCCATCACAAGTTCCTTGAGGAGGTACTCACCTTCACCAGCTAACACCAGAAGTTTTCCTTGGGAAGGAAGAGTTGAAGTGCTCACCCCTCTGACTGGCATTCTAGCATTTGGCCTCTTTCTTGACAGGGCTATGGCTGCAGCCCAGCAAACTGACATTCCTATCAGGTAGCAAAATTGAGAGGAAATGCTCTCAAAATACCTTATCTCCTCAAACAAAGACATATAATTGTTCTTTCCATTCTCTGTCTACTGTACATCAGTTTTTCTTATTCTTTTTTTTTTTCACACTTGTCATATAAATGTATCTTCTTACAAAAATATAATAAAATTAATCTCTCCCACTTTCTGTCTGACAAGTCAGACATAGTGTCATTACACTAGTAACAAACCTATGCAAAGAATTGTGCCATTCTGGTACTAGGACTTCTCAGGCTATCAGGTAGTGATAGGACTAGGGGAATGGAATGAAGCTGGAGGTGGGGAGATTCAGGCTGGACGTGAGGAGGAAGTTCTTCACCATGAAAGTGGTGAAGCCCTGGAATGGGTTGTCCAGGGAGGTGGTTGAGGCTCTGTCCCTGGAGGTGTTTAAGACCAGGCTGGATGAGGCTCTGGCCAGCCTGATCTAGTGTGAGGTGTCCCTGCCCATGGCAGGGGGTTGGAAGGAACTAGATGATCCTTGTGGTCCCTTCCAACCCTGACTGATACAATTAGTATCAGAGCTTGAAAATTAATAGTTCTGTTTTCAGAACTTAGGCTTCCAGAGGAGTTGGAGTATTGGTTTTCTGAGGGATTTATCCTCACTCCTACTGTTTTCCTTTGAGTTTTTCAGAGTGGGTGATTGTAGAAGAAATTTGAAATCAGAGTCAGATGAAAAAGGTGCTGAAAATAGATCACAGAGTTGTCTCTATCTGACAAGGCTATGTACGCCTTGCTGACTTCAGTTAGATCATGGTACACAGATACGGTTTCAGAATACTAAATATGAGATAAGACCGAAGAGTTCAACGAAGCTTCATCCAGGATCAATTTCTATAGGATACAGGTAAGCCTGTGAATCAGTTTGTCTCTTTCTTGCACAAAAACAAGTAAAATGTGTTTTAGTGAGGCCTTCAGTTATCTTAATAATCAGTATGAGCTCCTTTTCTTCCTTTCTAAAGGCAGCACTTAAATCCCTTTCTGGTACTCAATGGCTTACTTTAAGTCAGTCAATTTATTTGAAAAACAAACCAACCCCCCTTACACAACACACACATAAAGGGAACAGCTATTCTGGGAAATACCCCTAGCATTTTCCGTGGCCTGGCACCTACACATTGGTTGGGCAAAAGACACCACTAAGTAATTTTTACTAATGCGAACAATGTCTTAACAGCAAAGAATTTGTCTGTGAGGACTAGCCATACACCAGAACTGTCCTGTGTGTTTTGACTGATGGTAAATTGTACAATTAAATTGATGGCACAGCTAAAAAAAAGGCTAAATATTAGTTCTGCTTAGGCTGCAAAGATGTTATTCAAAATCTTCTGTGGACTTCAGGTGGGCCTCAGATTTGCTAGACAGTTCTGGCCTTTGGCTATAATCAAAATGGTGCAGGAGCACGCCTGGAGAACACTGGCAGCGGCTTACCTTAATGGAATTGGGCATTTACCTTTCAGAGTAGGATGAAGTGATCTTACGGAAAATAGAAGGAATCTTTATTGCTCTGAAACTTTCTTCGTGTTTAGCACTGCAGAACTGCACAGGAAGATTTTGCTTTCAGGCCGCTGGTGGAAAACCAACTTATGTATGGTGTCTTGGCCGATCTTCCTGCTCAGCCGCCTGCTCCTTTTAGACTTACTTGCATTTAAATTGGGCCTATCCTGCTTTGAAGTTAATATTTCTTTGAGGCAATGAAGTGATGTACTTACGTTTTCAATTGTTTGTTTTGGTGGCGGTTATTTGCAAGACTGGCTTAGTGAGGAAATGGAATTCAGGGAGTTTTGCATCGGCAGTAATAACACGCAGCGCTTCTGCAGCCTCCCCTATCTTCAAAGTCCTGTGCAAATACGCTGATTAATCAACACTGACCAGCGTCTGATAGGCCATCTTCTGAAAAGAAAGCGTTTTGTTCTGTACTAAAGAGAACGGTAATGAGGAGCCATTAAAACACAATACCTTTACCCACCCAGTGTCTAAACGCCTTCAAATAATTTACAGGCAGAACCCAAAGGTGCATAAATTAGTGATTCAAGGAGTGTTTTTTCCTTCTGCCAGTACCTCCAGCGTCAGACTATTTTTCTTATTGTCTTTACATTTCCTGCAGTTTGAAAATGAAGAGCGTGTAAGCAAAACAAAACACCACCGAAAACTGTTTTTAAAATAAACTAAAAAAAAAAATAAAACCAAACCCCCCAAACAAAACATAACAAAACACCAAAACAAACCAAACCCCACAGCCCAGGAATTCAACTCTTTATCCACCTGGCTGCTAAGTAATCATTGCTAAAATGCGCTGTTGTTTCCAGAGGAGAGCCAGACAGGCTGGAACAATAGGGGTGTGTATAAACTTTCCCCCATCCACCTCAAAGGGCTTCGGTTCTAACGCCTCATTAAGATGGTTTAAATACTAAAGCTGCCTTTTTGTTGATTATCACATCAGAAACCTTCACCTAACGTATTTAATTACCGCAGCTACTGGCTACAGCTGCAAGCCCTGCTTGTCTTCGGGAAGGAGTGGTTTCAAATTTAAGCTAAATACTGGAATCACCAGTCCCATTGCTCCTTAAAGATTGTTATCCGCCATGCTTGTAATCTTTCTTTCATTTCTACTCTTCGATTGTCATTATTGTTCCATAGACCCAATTTGTTTTATCTCCTGTTGAATTCGTACCCACCTGACACGTCATTAGGACCACAGCTGTCCCATCAGTAGCAGTTAACATTTTGTGCCATTAGGTGTGATGTAGAATTTCGAAGAGTGATTTATTTTTTCCCCCCTCTTTCTGTTTTTCCTTCTGAAGACTCGTTGCTGTTAAAATTCTTTCTCTGCATCTCGTTGGTGCAGTTTCAGCTCAGTTAAAATGAGGCTTTGTTGGTCTGACAAGGTATGAAAGTGCACCAAAAAATGAAGGAGGAAAGCAAGATGCATCTCTGAGTGTGAGCTGATAGTGAGCAGCACAAGGTGGGCAAAGCTGAGCCCTTGTCGGTCTCTGGCTCTGTGGATTTGCTGAGGACCAACCACAGGCAACTCCTCGTGAGTGTTTAACTGTGCCCAGTAGTACTGGGATCTAAGGTGAAGTGAAAAAAAAGAGATGTGTTGGTCAAGGAAATGTCATGCCATAACACCTGCCCTGTAGCTTGTGAGTTCCCTGAATTACAGTCAGATACCATCAATGTCAGTGTGCTGGAAATGCCTAAGTAGACAATTTAAGAGACTGAAATTCATTAGTTGCCTTTAAATAACCAGATGGACAGATAAGATCTCTACCCTTCTTACTTTGCCTGTCCATAAGTGCTCTCTTTCTGGTTAGACTGGCCATCTGCATTTCTACAAACAGCACATCTAAGCTAGCATCTGGATGCTGTCTGAGACAAATTATATATGATAATACTAGATTTTTACCACAATAGCTTGCCCTTTTCACTGCTTGCATCCCAAATTGTTTAGTTTGCATTCAAATACCTGTAGTGCATTACCTACACCTGGCACTTAAATTCAAACACATTCCCCTGGCTCAGAGAATCCCTGCATTGTGGTTGCTGGGGAGAAAAGATGGCTATTCTGTGGTGCTTAGACGCTGCCCTAGGTAACCACCCCTCCCTCGACTGGAGTGGTTCAGTGGGCTTAGGTCTGAACTGGTAAGATTTTCTTAAATGTGTGCCAGGGTGATTAGCACAGGTGAACAACCCTGTCTTGCTGCTGCTGCATGGCTAAGGCCAGTTTGACCATGTCAGCTCCTGCCTAGGCTGTGTGTTTGAAATAATGGGATTTAGCACAAGCTGCGCTCTAGCACCAAGTTTTTCCCCATCTACAGGCACTGTGGCTGCCTGCTGTTAGCACTGGGTAGTTTATCTAGCATAAACAGAAAGTAATTCTATTCAATCTGACTGCCAGCTCATCTGTTGACTGCTATCAGAGAAACCAAATAGTGTAAGCTACTAATATATTTTTTTAGGGAGAGAAGTGGAAAGGGGAGGAATGAAGCAGATCTAGGAGGTTCTATACCCACCAATCCTCTGAACTGTATACAAACCAAGCTTCAGATAGAATGATCTTGTATGTATCTAGAAGATTCTTCATGTCTGGGTTATACCATCTTCCTCCACTCAAAAGAAAAGCTGCTAATAGGCTAGCTGCTCTCATGGTCTTAGGTTTTTCCATTTTTCCAGCTCATAGTGACCAACTGTGGGCTGGAGTTTAAGCAGTTAAACACACCACATATCCACCAGCATGGCTGTGAAACCTTGTACCATGTGCCACTGATGTGACTCTTCTTTGAACTGAGTAATATGGTAGCTGCACTGCTGAAATGAGCTCTGCTGAAGTTGCATCTTTACTTTCATAATTACAAATGCACTATAAGATATATTTTACCTATTGGTCTTAAGAAGTAAAGCAGTTCAGTGAGAGCAGTTACTGCAAGCATAAAGCAAATGGAGAAAAGCCCCAGGCCAGCCAAGACTTGGTTTCTTTAGCCACCTGCTGCCATACACTTTGGAGTTCATCTATGACAGCAATTATTCAGGAATGATCCAGAGGATTTTTCATTACTATCTGTATGTTTTCACTTGAGCCCTGAGACCTCAAAAACCCAAACAAGGTCTTTGAAATTATTTCCAAGTATAAAGGGGTTTGGGGACTGATCCAAAGTATGGTAAACCATACTTAGAGTAGTTCCTGGTACTTAACCTTAAGGTATAAAAATTTAGTCCTTACTCATGCTAGGGAGCATCTGTGTGAGTAATAACCTTGGATGACTAGAAGGGGCTCTTGGTTGGCTCAGTATTCATCAGTGTGACTAAGAATTCCAGTCAGGTCCTCAAACACTCAGGAAAGAATCAAGTATTCTTTATATTACAGTCGTATACACAACCTTCCTTGAATTAAAAATGACTGATTGCTAGTCCTGCAACAAGAACAGTTCCACTGTGTAGGGAGACCTCTAAGGAATTGCCTCTGTCAATAAGAATTGCCATTCCTTGTGCCTAACATGGATTTCTTAAACTAATCTGAGAAGGAAAGCTGTTCCAGGCATGTTCATATGAACATTAGTTTATAACCTAATAATAAAGCAGGGAGCAGGAAAGTATAAAGCAGATAAAAGGTATTTTAAATAAAGTTTTATGGTATAGAATGTATTAATAAGTAGGTTATCATGTAGATATGGTTTGTTGAGAAGAGGAGCACATCAGCAGAGGAGAAATATCTTTACACTTCACCTTTTTTAAAATAATGACTTCCTGTAAAAGAGAGTGAAGGACTAAACCTGTAGAGAAACAAAGAGAAACTAGACTGAGCAACAAGAGGAAGCAGAGCTTTGTGTTATAACACTCAACACGGACCAGCTCAGAAGATCTGAATTCATTTTCTTGATCTCCCAGATGTTTCTTGTCTTTGAGCAAGTCACATCTTTGTACTTCAGTTCTCTCTCTTTACACAAAAGAGTGGAACTCTTCATCTGGACTGAAATCTCTTCTGGGCTGGGCTTGCCTCTTCATGCATGTGTACCTGCTACATTTTTAAAGTAATAGAATAGAATTAACCAGGGTGGAAAAGACCTTTGAGATCATCAAGTCCAACCTATCATCCAGCACCATCTAATCAACTAAACCATGGCACCAAGCACACCATCCAGTCTCTTTTTAAACACCTCCAGTGATGGTGACTCCACCACCTCCCTGGGCAGCCCATTCCAATGGCCAATCACTCTTTCTGGGAAGAACTTCTTCCTAACACCCAGCCTTAACCTCCCCTGGGGCAGCTTGAGACCGTGTCCTCTTGTTCTGGTTCTGGTTGCCTGGGGAAGAGAGCAACCCCAACCTAGCTACAACCTCCCTTCAGGTAGTTGTAGAGAGCAATAAGGTCTCCTCTGAGCCTCCTCTTCTCCAGGCTAAGCAACCCCAGCTCCCTCAGCCTCTCCTCATAGGGCTTATGCTCCAAACCCCTCCCCAGCTTTGCTGCTCTTCTCTGGACAGATTCCAGCAACTCAACATCTTTCCTAAACTGAAGGGCCCAGAACTGGACACAGAGAGAGTTTTGATAAACTTGCATGTGTTTTTGTAGAATTCTGGCTACAGTCAGCCATCCAGTAACAGCCTGATGGTGTAATTTCTCCCACACCCTCAGTACAAAGTCAGTACAAAAGTTGAACTTAGGAAGGGATGAATCCTGAAACGGACAGGACATCATAGAATCATAGAATGGTGTGGCTTGGAAAGGACCTTAGAGAGGTCATCTAGTCCAGCCCCCTTTGCAGTAAACAGGGACATCCTCGACTAGATCAGGCTGCCCAGAGCCCTGCTGAGCCTCACAGGAAGCAGAGTAATTATTGACCGATCAGCAAACATATCCAGTTTTTGCAAGGAAGAGCTTGTGCATGCTTCTCCTGCACTTCTTGAAGGAGTCTTTTCTAGGTATTAATGCAACCCTTATGGCTGTTATAGCTATGACTTAGCCTTACAACACCTGTGAAGGTGTATAAAGGGAAAGCAACACCCTTCCTTTAATGAACAGGTGGAACTGATACACAGGCTACACCCAAACTCATGCTACCTGCCAGCTTGATATAAAACCAAGAACAGAGCCTAGCTCACTTCATTCTGCGCAGTACTTTGTTCATTAAAAGTAGACTTCAGCTCACCTGACTTTAGACAAAATACTCAAGTATTTAATTGCAGTAGAGAGCCTGTAGGAATGATGGAAGGAGTCATTTCCCCTAACACCTAAATTGCCAGCACCAGAGGAGTGTATCTCTCTCCACTGATCCTCGATGAAACACTCTAAGTTATGTAAGTACTTTGCTACACCATTTAATGTTTTGTTGCATAATTAGTTTTTTCCTTGCAGATATTCTTTGCCACAGAGCAGTGGTGTTGCTTTTGTTGCCTTTGTTTAAATCACTGTTGTATGTAGATCACTTGTCAAGTCCCAGCTGAGACACATTCTGATCCCAAAATTCTGGGCAAGTGAAGGAAAAAGACCTTGCAATATTTGATTTGTTTTAATTTTCTTTTCCCCCCCCATGAATATTCAAATATTCTGGTACAGGCTGGGAATTATAAACATGTTGCTTGTGTGAAACTGCTTTAAAATTCATTAATCATTAGCAAAAATAGAGTGGCAAGAAAAACAGAACACTGGGAGTGGATTTGACCTTACATTACTAATAGGAAGGGGCAAAAAAAGAGAAATTAAGCTGTGTGCCATGCACTGTCTCATGCTTTCACTGTTCTGTAGAGCTCTCTTGGTTTCAAAGTACTCTAGTGTCAATAATTCCCATTTCTTCTTTATTTGTTTGTTTTCCTCACAATTATTTTAGCCAAACTGCAGTCCCTCTGCTATCAAAAACATTAGATTTCATTTTCACTTTGTATATTTTGTTTCAGCACAGGCTGAAAAGAAATAGCCCTCTGAATGCTTCTTTGCCAGTGCATCCTTAACAGAATTAATTTGCTGGTAATACTGACTGAAAACCCTTTTCCAGGGTCTATAATGTCTATAAACTTCATGCTTTTCATTTATGTTGAAGAATCTCCCAGTTGTCCCAGCTGTAGGTTCGTAGTGAAGCTAACTGTGGGCAGCTGTGACCTTAACCTGGGCACTGAGCTCAAAACTGCTCACACTAAAACCCCCAGACAAAAAAAATTCACTCCTCCCTGGTACTGCAAGGGACCTCTGTAGTCCTCTGTGGCTTGTCCCATGCTTGCTGGACCTGAAGAAACCTATTCTGTCTGCTCTGAGAGACTTTGCTAACAAACTGCTGTAGAACATGCCTAGTTTTGACACATAGGGGAGTCGTGGGAAGGCACTGGAGGACTGTTGTGTTCCAGTGGTTTAGAGTTAGCTTTATTGCAAAGGGAGCAGGTTACTAACTCAAGTGGGGAAAATAAGCAAGCTTTAGTTTCTGAGTGTCATCACTCCCCCAGAACACCAAAAACATATCTAGCTCTTATCAGAGGTCTCTATGCATTGATAAAGCTTCGTGCTTCATTCTGCAACCAAAATGTCATACCCAGCAAAAAGTATAAATTGTGTCCTTGATGACCTAAAACACCTTCTGCCCTCATGAACAGCACAACAGCAAAAAGGGCAAATCCAAGACATGAGAAACACAAAAGGAAATCAAATTACTCTTCAAACATTGCCACATGGTCATCTAGTGAAAAAGAGTCATGTCTGTGCTTTGCCTAATTGAAGAGACAAAAGACCCAGAGGAAAATCTCTGGCATCCCCAAAGGTTCTGGATGCTGTAACCCAACTTCTTGTGGTCCCCTGCTGGCATAGCTGATTTCTCTTGGTTCATGTTATGTCTAAACATGCTTCTGGTATGTTTTTTTCTGACAAGCATGAACTGGGTGATTTGTGGGAGGGGTGGGGGAGGAAGGATGTTGAGAACTGTCTTTATTAGACTTTGATTCCAAAGGGCAGTAAATGCAGTCACAAGGCTCCTAGTATGAGGTCCACATGTTGTGCTCACTCTGTAAGGTTTAATTTATTCCAAGAAGTGGTGCAGGTAAGTTCATCCTGGTAGGCTTCATCAGTTGTGGTCAATGTGGAAGCTCAGTCAGGGTTTGAGTTGGGCAGTGAAAAAAGGGCAAATCCCGTTTCCAAGGAATAGTTCAAAATACAAGCAAGAGTAGGCTGCTTCTCTTGGCTGTGGCACTGCCCACCGCTGTGCTTGAAGAGTTTGTGGTACAGGCCCTCAAATGGAAGCTGAGGACTTGCATTTTGTAATCCCTCATTCTTCCTGTTCTGTGCAACAGAAAGTGTGAGTTGTTCTTACTTTATGATCCTTCCTGTGTCTTGTAAGGGAAGCAAACTCCTGGCAAAGGCCATGGAAATGGGAAAATTACAATAATCAAGCCTGGAGAAGACAAATGTGTGAATAAGACTTTCAGCAGAAGTGTGACTGAGACAGTGTTGAATACAGGGCAATATAGTGAAAGTGTTAATAAGCAGATTTACAAAGGCAGGAAATGTGAGAAGCAAAGGTAAGCTCAGGATCAAAAAGAACAGATTGATTCCTTTCTTCAGACACAAATTGGCAATCAAAGCCTTTAAAAGTTAAGAACCTTTACACAGTGGCCACCACTAGGGCGAAACAGAAGAGGTAAACTAGACTGTTAAAATTCATCTTTACAACAAGCTAGGCAGAAATCTGCTTAATTGAAATTAATTTATGGCTAATGGATGCATGCCTGCTTGTAATAGAAATTGCTGAAGATTTTTGATATAGGAAAGAGTAGAAAGTTTCACCAACCCAGCAGGCCTCCCTGAAAAGTTTAGTGTCAAAATTTGGCATCCCATGGTGAGAGACATTTCCATAAAACATTCCTGACTGTTTCTTGTTTCTGGATTTTAGAGTGTATTTTCTGGATCCATTCACAGTGAAGCTACTGCAGTGCCTAACAATGGTGCCAAGGGCACCTTCAGCCGTAGGGACATCGAAGCTGTCCCTGCCCCTGACACCTCATGGTACTCCTATGCTGTACTTGGGGTTGCACTGGTACAGCTTCCTGGCAGGAATATGGTTAGTTGGTAAGGTCCCCCATACAGCACTTCTTTTTCTGCAGAATCAGTCTCCAGTCTGGTTCACCATGTTGTCTTACACACAGTATTGAAGTTCAGGCAGCTGGGGAGAATTGTGCAGCAGTATTTCTGAGTTTCTGTCCTTTGCCTGAAGCAATTACTTCTCCCAGCTACATACCTCACATTTCTAGTGGATATTTGCTGCAAGGCTCTTGATGGGTCCCCACCAACATCCTTCTTTTTAAATTGCTCTATTGGGTTTGGCCAAGCTGGAGTTAATTCTCCTCAGAGCATCTTTCTAATACCATGTTTTGCAGTCCTGTTGATAACACAGCAGTGTTTTGGCTACTGCTGAACGAGCACCCAGGCTGTGCTTTTGCAACATTTCTCTGCCCCAGGCATACACTGAGGGGTGGGCAAGATCTTGGGAGGGGACACAGCCAGGCCAGCTGACCCTAACTGGCCAAAGGGTAATTCCATGCCATATGATGTCAGCTCAGATATAAGAATTAAGTGGAAGAAGGAAGTGTGGAGATATTTGTCCGTGGTGTTTGTGCTATGCATGTTAGAGCCCTGCTTCCTGGAGTGACCAAAGATGGTCTGCTGATGGGAGGCAGAGAATACTTCTCTCTTTGCTTTTGCTTCCATAATGGTCTTTCCTTGTGCTTAGCATTATTAAATTGCTTCTAGCTTATTGCTGGCCTTTTGTTATATTTTCCTCTCTCCCCTGCCCATCTAAGAAGGGGAGTGATAAGAGCAGCTTTGGTGGACATTTGGCACCCCAGCCAGGGCCAAACCACCACAATTGGAGAGATACAGATTTGATAGGTAGACTGTTTGGTGGATGAAGAATTGTTTGATGGTCACATCCAAACGGTAGTGATAAACAGCTTCATATCCAGATGAAATCAGTGACAAATGGTGTCCCTCAGGGGCCCATACTGGCACCAGTGCTGTTTAATATGTTCATCAATGACATTGTGGCATTGAGTGCACCCTCAGCGAGTTTGCAGATGACACCATGCTGAGTAGTCAGGGTCACACACCTGAGGCATGGGACGTCATCCAGAGGGACCATGATAAGCCTGAGAAGTGGGCCTGTGAACTTCATGAGGTTCAACAAAGTGAGGTACAGGGTCCTGCACCTGGGTGTACTGCAGCCTCTGGTGTTAATACAGGCTGGAGTATGAAGGCATTGAGAGTATACCCTGTGGAGAAGGACTTGTGGGTACTGGTGGGTGAAAAGCTGGACATGAGTCAGCAAGGTGCACTTGCAGCCCAGAAAGATAACTCTATCCTTAGCTGCACCAGAAGCATGACCAGCATGTCAAGGAAGGTGATTCTTCCCTCTACTCCACTCTGTGAGATACTACCCTGAGTACTCTGTTTAGCTCTGAAGTCTTCAGCAAAAGAAAGATATGAATCTGTTGGAGTGGCTCCAGAGGAGGGCCACAAAACTAATGAGAAGGATGGAAAGCCATTCTTATGAAAAAAGCTGAGTTGAGGCTGTTCAGCCTAGAGAAGAAAGAGCTCCAGAGATACCTCACAGTGGCCTTCCTGTACTTAAAGGTGCTTATAAGAAAGATAAGGACAATCTTTTAAGCAGGGTCCATTGCAATAGGACAAGAGGTGATTGTTTGAAACTAAAAGAGGGGAGATTAAGAATAATATAAGAGAGATATTTTTATGATGTGAGTGATGAAACACTGGCACCATTGCCCAGAGAGGTGTTGGATGCCCCATCCCTGGAAACATTCAAGGTTGGGCAGGGCTCTGATCTAGTTGAAGATGACCTTGTTCAGTGCAGGGGTTTGGAGTAGATGATGTTTAAAAGGTCCCTTTCAACCAAAAGCATTCTATGATTCTACATTTCTTCATTTACCCATGAAGATCTGATTTTTCTCATCTAGCAGCAGTGCCATCCACTGTATTCAGGCCAACCAAGCTGATGTGCAGCTACTTTATTTAATAGGCCAAAATGATGCTTCAGGAGCTAGCTTATAAGCGGATCAGATGGCTGTATTTTGAGGAAATCAACAAACACTGCTGCAGAGAAGTATTGTGAACAAAACCAGCCCTGGGTATCCAAGTTAAATTGATGACAGACACTGGGCAGCAATTCTCAGACAGGAATCTGTTCCCAGGGGGTCCTTTTAACTGTGGTCATGATGTGGCTATCAAATCACACTAATTGATTAGGACATTAAACACTCCTGGGATATCCCAGCTTTCCTTTAACAGAGAGATTGTACAGGGAAAAGGAAAAGTCAGAAGAAATTACAAAATTGAGTTATGTGTGGTCCCGCAGGTTGCTTTTACTCTCTAAGTTTTACCTGTCAAGGCTAGGAGTTTGATAGTCACATTTTCCTATTTTTATTGCATTTGTTTCCCCCTGTTGCTGTGTGAAGCCGCACGAATAGTGGGCAAAGCTGACAGGGCAGCCAGGGTGGGAAGACGTGAAAATGATGGTACACAAAATGCTGCCAGGTGCACGGCACGCACAAATGGAAACGTTGCTTCTAACAGTTGCCCCCCACTGAGCCTAATAATGTTCAGTATTGCCTCTTATTGCTATAAACAAAGACTTGCTTGACAGAAAGCGAGCGTCTAGTCTTCACAGCACCCTTTTTCAAGCGGCTTAGGTGGAGATCACAGAGGAAGTATGCAGCCCTGACAAGTCCTCTGACCTTGTTAACACCAGGCATCAACCCAGATGAAACCTAAATAGAGCTGCACAGAGCCTCCCAAAGTCCTCAAAATGAACAAGACTTCCAAATTCAACATAGGGAATTTCAGTGCAGAACAGGGAGCATTACTCCACCACAGCCACAAGTGCCCCGTGTGCCCCCAACTAACTGAGCAAAGAGAATAGAATAGAATTAACCAGTTGGAAGAGACCTTTGAGGGACAGCTGTAATGTATTGGAGGAAGAGTGAGTAAATGCTGGTTGAATAGAGGAAGAATGAGGTAAAACTCCAAGGGTGTTGTGTCAAATTATATTTGTCTTTGAGCTTTAGCATGATGCTAGAGCTGATAGAAGTAAAATTCAGAGAAACATCCCCTTTCACAAGAGGCAAAGTGAGGCCAATGCCTCTTTGGGCTCAGAGCTCAGTGAAAGGTACTCAGCACCATTTCCTACAGATTCCCCTCAAAACGTTGCAGCTTGAGGCTCAGCTCCATATGCACCCAGCCCATAGCTATTTTCTGCCAGCCTCCCAATTTGAGGGATAGAAGGAACCTGTGGTGCTACTTACAGTCTTTCCAATTCTGAGCTGCATCAGACCCGCTAGTATCTTGTACCAAACCTAGCTGCATATGGACATGTGAGTTTTCCTAGAAAACAAATAAATGTGTAAATGGGTAATTTTCTGACTCTCTATGATGGATTCTTCTCCTCATAGAATTTCAGCAACTAGGTCTTAAAGTGACTATGACCAAAAAAAATAATTATTAACTGTGACAGTTACAATACAAGAAAAAAAAGTGAGTGAGCAAGCTCTAAGGTTCCTTGTGGAGGTCTTCCTTCTGAAGCCTCCCTCCCTCCCTGAGCATAAAAACAACCCCAGATTGACAACTAAGTCTTGGTAGCTGGTCCTGACTCTGTACCAATGTCTGAAAGCAAAGCACCAGATTATTTTCTTGGTATGGTTTGCACCTGAACCACTTGCTTATCACCTGCCTGTTCCTTCTGTCTAAATCAGCCTTAATTGATTTCCCATCAGTTTATCAGTTATTTCTACACTGTAGCCATGGGATAAGCACCCTGAGCCAACAGGCAAATATAAATGCCATTTCCTGTTGAGTTTAGCTCAGCTATGATAAGTATGACCACAAAGACGCCTGCGTTCTACATCAAAATAGTAATGCTGAGTTTCCTATGTAACCCACAGAAGCCATGAAACTCATAACCTCTTCTAGGTTCAGTGTAAAAATATAAAAAGGGGATTTAAAAAGGAGAAAAAAAAAAAAGAGAGAGCAATTGAAGAAGAAAAATAAATAGGCAGCACTAACACCAGTATCTGAATGTCAGGACAGGACTTGAGCAAAATTGTATTAAAATAACTAGGGGGGGGAGGGGAGTGGGAGATGTGAGGAAGGATTCCCAACAGCCATGCTGAAATGCCACGCAGCAATGCAGCACCTGATACCTTACTCAGGAGGGTGGATTGCAGGAGCAAACTCCCTGAAATTCACAGGGTAGTCCCAGGCTGGAGTGGGGCAGCCCCAGGGAAGCCTGGGCCTGCTTTGTTTGCTAAACTCCTAACGAGTCACAGTCAACACTTAACTCCCACTTTTGTCTGGTGTTTGTTTAGTTTTGACATTTTGTTGTTACAAGGGCTTAAAGAATTTCCTTCTGTCTTTCCAATTGTTTCTGTGGGGCTGTTGACAGCCTTTGGTGCATACACATTTCCATTGTTTTCTCTGCTTAACCAGTTAGTCAGATTTGCCCGTTTGTTTGTGGGTTCTTCAACTGGCAACAAAAAAAGAGACCATTTTAATACTTCTTTTTTTTTTTAATGTAGGAAAATGTGATGCAAACCCACAAATGTTATTATGGGGGATTCAGGGACAGGTGAAGTAACTAGGACTGCCTTTTGAAAGGGTACTGAAATGGTCTAGATTTCAGCTGTTTCTCCATTCTTTGGGTGTTGCTTTAGAGGATGAACAGCTAGGAAGGCAATAAGTGCTTTCTGCTTTCTAATTATTAATAGGGAATAAACAAAATGTTGCAGCTGAGTAGCAAAAATATGAGGAAGGCAGATGAGAAAAAAGATACTCACTGCCCTTTCTTTCCAGATGAGGTAGAGATTCCCATGGGGGCAGCTCTTCCAGCTCAGTGCCTTGCGCAGGTTTCTGTGGGAGTACTTGCTGATCGTACGTAAGCAGCACTGTTTGTATGTTTCAGGGTGGGATGGGTGTCTGGAGACACCTGTCAGTCCTGTTTAGAGACAGAGCCGTGTGAAAATACCGGGTGATCTTGGAATAAAACTGTCCCTTCAACACACACAAGTTGCTTGACTCTGCTGGGAGAAACAGCCTTGCGCTGCATCTCCCTTGTCTTACAACAGATGCAGCTATGTCTGATCTGGCTGGCAGAGAGGAGCAGATCACCATCACATCAAGTGCCTTCATGCTAAGGCCCTGAAGAAAGCACTGAATTTAGATTGTTGTGTCCCCAGTGAGAGCTGGAATACCTTTGGCAAGTGACACTGAGATTGCAGGAGGGCGATGAGTATCTTGCCCAGAGATTTTCTGCAAACGTGAGGCCAGGGCTTTGGGGCAATGGCAGAGGCATGCAGCAGACTGAAAACTGTGACTACTGTATTGTGGGAGGATGAAAGAACTGGCAGGATGACTTTGGGGGTGCCCTGAATAGCCTTTCTTGTTCTTATTGGCTCTTAGACTGCAGAACTCGGGCAGGCTGGAGTGTTAAATCTGGTGTCAGCAGGATTTCTTAGTTGTGCAGAAACTTCCATGCTAATAATGTTCAGGGGAGAACAGAGTGGGAAGATCCATTGATTTCATATGGCTATAAGCATGTGTTTGGGTGTGGTTTTACCTTTGTGTGTATTAGGTATAAAGTGAATTCAACACAAACTTTTTTAACCTCCAATAACATGCATCCTACTATATAGTTAAGAATGCTAGATAAATATTGCAGGGAAATACAGGTGAATGCCAAATTTTATGTTGTGTTGGACTTGCACATGCTGAAGCAAAACCACAGGCACAACCATATCCATTAGCTAAAACATGCAGAATAAATTGCTACCTAAGCAGCTGAGCTTTGGGCAACACTGTTGGCTGCATGCCCACCAGCAGAAGATGCAAAGCATGCAAAGGGAATAAGCAGCAGAGGTACCAGGGGTGTACACAGTCAAATGTTCCTCTTTTTAACCTCAGTAACCTCTTTTCTTCAACTCATAGCCCACATACCTCCACCCTCACTCTGAACAGCCAATGAGTGTATGAAATGAAAAACATATTTGTTAGTTGCATGGTTCATGATGAGTAATGGAGACCCAGTTGAGCAAACTAGAGGGCCTTTTTTCATTCCTAGTGGTAAAAGTAAATTAAGAATTGCTCACAAGCTGCAAACAGGGACTGTTTGAGCTTGGTAGTCAGAAAGGAGGTTTTGTGAATGGATGAGGCAAAATGAGAGTGATCATTTGGAACTAGTTTTAATAAGCAGAATTTAAATCTGCCTGGCTGGAAGCCAGGTCATGTTAAATGAGCGATCAGATATGATGTGGGTGACTAGCTCTCAGAATGAGAGCAGGCAGGGAGAAATGGACAAACTGGGGGGAAAATAGTACAACAAAAATAGTTACTTTAAAAAAAATGGTAAAGAACTTGCACAGAAATATCCAATGCTTTTGGAGGGATGATTCTTTTATGATCATGTAAAAAGGGCACAATGCCTTTTCTTTGTAGATGTTACTATTTTTCCTGCAAATCATGACCAACCTTCCTTTGAAAATAACTGTAATAGATGTACATAATGGGAAGAAGTGGAAATGACTGTTAAAGATCTTTGAAAAAACATAACTTCATTTTTTTTTTTCTTCTCATCCTCCTTCTAGAATCTCAATAATTTGTTCAAATCAATTTGAGCTTTTTGCTATTGATAAAATATTGTGAAATTAAAGCCTCGGAAGCCAAAGCTCAAGCACTACATTGAGTAATAAACATGACAGGTAGGCTGTTTAATGAACATGAGTGAATGTGGATCTGCTTGATTTGCTTTTCTTCCTAAAAAAAACAACTTCCCCCCCACACACACCTCCAAAAAAAAAGAAGCCCCAAAACCCAATCAAAACAAACAAACAAAAAAAGCCAAGAACCTAAGCTTCTTATCAAAGCTTTATGATTTTAGTTTGTAGGACTGTAAAAGAGGAGCCAGGATGTTTCCTGCCTCTCTCACAGCAACAGAGCACAAAAATCTTTTTCTCTTCTCTGGTCTTCATGCCTTGCTTAGAAGCTGTGAGAGATTGGAGGAGCCCTTTGGACGAGTGCCAAAGTGCTCTAGCATATGGCAAGAGCAACCTTAACCTCCTAATCCTATGTGATGGTCCTAGCCATCACATCTTCACAGGTGAGAGAAGAGCAAATGTTTTTGCTTTTAAGTCAAATACTTGGTGTCCTTGTGGGTTTTTTTCTTTTTTGTTTCCTTTCCTTTCTTTTTTAAATAGAAGCTGGCAGGGGAGGGAAGCAGGATGGGGAATGCAAGCCTCAGAAACAAAAGCAAACAATGAGGTTTGGGTTGCACTTTTCAGTATGATTATGGCAGCAGTTTGTGGTGAATGAGTGCCATTAATTGCATGGATATAATATCATCCAACTGAAGACTTCTGGTTGTCAAGTTGGTGTTGGATAGAAAGTGGTATCAGGTTCCATCATAGCCCTCTGAGGTGTTGCCTTTTAGCTGTGTGCTTTTCTGCTTTTGAGGTTCAGAGTACATCACATTCTTGAGGTATGCATTGGATGCTGGGGTGCTCTGGAAACAGTCAGTGTTTCTGGAAACCAGGCAGTGGCCGCAGGGGCAAGGGACTTGCTGACTCATTTCTGGGTTCCAGGAGTTAACCCGCATATCACATCCAGCCCAGACAGGCATTGCTACTCCTCATGAAGCCCCAAAGTGCACAGGCAGGAGCTGGCACCAGAGGGTTGAGTTTGCAGCTGGGAGAGGCACTGAACTCTTGGCAAGGAGGCTGGTGGTAGACACAGCTTTGGCATAACCAGAGTGGTCTGCAAGCAAGCATGAGGGTTTGAGACATGCTAGACAAAAGGGCTGGCGGGCAGTCAGGGGCTCTGCAAGGCAGCAGGATGTGCTTGTCCTTGGGGGTGAGTGTCCTTGGCACAGGGCCAGAGGGGCCCTGCCATTGTCAGCCTCCTCTTGATTGCCCTCCGGGCCTGGAGGGGGATCTGCTGTGTGGAGTTTTTTTGTCATCTTTTGTTTGCAGCTTGAAGCAATCCTGCAGAGGGTAATTGTTGGTTTGTCTCTGACAGCTCCAGCAGAGCATCCTCTGTTGTTCATCAGGCCCTGCTAGCGTGTGTGGGAACCTGCGGTGGGAGGCCAAGCTGGCCACGGGTTCCTTTGCCCAGTGCATCCAAAGCCCAGCACTGTGCCCAAGGGGAATTCGGGCGGTGGCTGGCCTTGGCCGCACTGTCTATCTAAACTCAGCCCTGCAGCCACGGCTGGCTCCTATCCTTTAAACTGCCTTGCTGGGTGATGACTGGGGAAGGGCAGGGAAGGAGACCCCTGCCAGCTGCATGCAGATAACCATGAACTGCCCGTGGAGCTATGGGGTGGCAGAGGAGCAGCAGCTCACCACCCCAGTGTTGCCACCAAACACATCATGCGGTGAAATTCCAGCCACAAGAAGTGAAGCTGAGACCAAGTTCTGGGTCACCTGCCAGGACTGAGCCTTCATGGTGGCTCTGCCCATTCCCAGCTTTACACCCAGAGAAGGGACATTGCTAGGAGTAACTTTCAGGGAAGAAAAGCCAACATTTCCATAGAGTCCAAACAGCACACATTGCCACCCTGGAGCTGCTGCGGGTGCATGCCCACTATTGCACACCCATGGGGTGTTCAAGCCATGCCTGAAACGTGAGGAGTTCTGAGGTCACCATCCACAGCCCAAAAAAGCTATCTCCTGAGCATCACCTCACTGGTGAGGAGGGCTGCTGACAAGGCATCATGCAGTTGGAAGCTCAGGCCAGATTGCTGCATGTTACTGCAGACCCTCCTGCCATTGGGCAGCCACAGGGGCCAGTCATGGGTCAGTTGGCATAGACCCCCCATCTAGGGCGTGCATGGGAAGTATGCTGACACACAGAAGGGTTGAAGTCAATCACATCCTGAGAAGTAAGAAGCATTTTCCAGTTTGCCAACAGCAGGGGCCCATCAGTGGTTTGCACCTCTCTGATTATTTTTAAAAACATGTTGGTATGCTGCCAGTTCAAGGAGATGTGGTTTCCATCAGCCATCTGCTCAAAGGCTGGGATCTTTAACATATCGACGCATAAATGGTTTGTGCTTTGATTGAATGACTCTTCCTCTGCCCATCTTGGATTTTGCCTTGCCTGTTTGGCACAGAACAGCACAGCTCTCTGCCACACACCAAGCCACCGCAACTTCTACTCTGTATGAAAGGCGTGAGGAGCATTGCTCCCTTGCGAATTGAAGGGGCGCCCAGTTATCACTCTCTTAATGCAGGAGTTGTGTGTGCCCAGTCCTGTTCACATCACCTGGTCACAAAGACCAACATCTAATTCAGAGGGGTCAGGTTTGATATCCATCATCTGCAGCACTCGGAAATAGCTTTTCAGCTTAATTTTCCTGCCACAGGGCTCACTTACTTTTATGTATGTGGGCTGATCTTCAGCCTCTAAAAATTAACTGTGAAGATCTGAGCTACATGATCTGTGTCACTGCTGTTTGATGACTTGCAATTTTCCTTATTTTCCTGCTGTCTTTTATTTTTTTCCCATAGAAAGACTGAGTATGCTCCGTTTTTGTTTTTTTTTTTTCTTAAAGGCATATTTTTACTGTGATCTCTCTCACCTTGAAGTGTTAAGACTGGTTCACTGCTAAGAAGCATATCCTTTCTCCAGAGTGCTAATCTAGCATTACAGATATATAAGTATTAAAAATAAAACATCCTAGACTGTAGACTTTCTAATTAAGGTCCCATTTGCAGGAGTCAGATGTCTCACTTCTCCTGTGCCTCCTGTGAGGAGCGTTAGCAATTTTCTAGCAATCAGGGACTAGAAATATATATTTTGAATGCAGAACAATCAGAGGCTTTACTGCCTAACTTTATTCATGTATATACTTAATTTTAAAACTCTTCAAGCACTCTCTACTGATAAAGAGAAGCCTAAGATTCCAAAGTGTGTTGAGTATAATAGGGTAAGAATGGCTTCAAAAAGCTGTGAAATAACTTCTGATAAACTACATGAGCACATAGCACAGGGTCAATTTCAGGATGTATTGTCTTCAGTGTAGCACCATCAACCTAGAGTTTAGCTCTGCTATGGCCTTATTGCAGCTTGCCAGTGCTGATGGGCAATCAACTTGCCTTTCATAGTCATTTCATTTACTTAGGGCCAAGCTGCTGCACCTTTCATGCTGTGGCTATGTCACTAGAGTTCAAAAATCATGACTAAGTCGCCTAAACCAGAGCTATTACAATGACTCATGTCTCTGATGCACTGTCCCTGAAACCCAGTGCCTGGTATCCTCACCCGAGGCAAAATAGAGGGCAACCTGTCTTGTGCCACCCCAGGTTCTTAAGACAAAGCATTTCTCTTGAAGCCGGGGCAAAAGCAAAAACTGTCCCCAGTAATGTCTCCCTGGACAAGTTGTGTCTGTGCCTATCGAGGCTTTGGGGCTGCTGCTGCCAGGCAGAGACCAAGGAAGCAACTGAGACAGAGTGCCCAGGCTGCCTTGTGTCTGCTAAGGGCTGTCAGATTGCTTTAGCTGTGTTAGTAACACATTACAGTTTAAAGCTTCTCACTTGTGCTTTTTAAATGTCATATCTGAAATCCTCTGCACACTCTCCAGAAGCAACCTCTGTGGTTTTGATAGACAATAGTTATGCCAGAATTTGAGATGACTGTATTTTATCACCTTATCTGCACTTCTGTCATTGCTGCTGTTCTTCAGTGCCTTTAGGCCTGTGCACAGAAGAGATGGAGGGGAGTATCTTGCAGCAGTATTTCACCAGGACATGTGAAAACTGTTAAATACATCTCAATAAATACTTTCCCATTGTCTTGGATAAAAGGAAGAGTTGCAGACAAAGGTAAATTAGGGAGGTTAATACCCAGCTCCTAAAATATGACTAGTATTGGTAAAAGAGAGGCATGGGTGGCAGAGCTGTATGGGACTCTTACCTGATGAATGTGAACCAAGCTGTGCAGGGCAGAGGATTGTGGGAAGGGAATCCAAAGGAAGATTCTTCACACTGCTCACAAGGCCAGGAGAGTAGTGTCCTGAATGATGTCAGCCTTCATATCCTTCTTTTATCTCTTTGTTGTGAGAGGATAAATTGTTTAGAATGGCACAAAAGCTACAACTATGATTCTGTGGTGAATTTGAAGAGACAGCTCAAGGAGGATTGCTTTCAGGTGTGCCATCCCAGAGGTGATTTCTCCCCTGAAATGTGCCTGAGTGATGATGCAATCTGCCTCATCCACTCCAACAATAATGAATGGTGAAGGAGCACTGCAAACAGTAAAACAAATGAATCACAGAATCACCAAGGCTGGAAGTATGGAAGCAGAAGGAAACTCAAGGATATCTTAATCACAGCTTATTTTTTCTGTTACTAGGTCCAGCTAATTATTCTAGGCACACAAATGTAGAGGTAGCCATGCATTTAAAACTCAGTTAAATCTGTAATTGTGACCATGGGTTTCCAAGAACACAGAGGAACATCTTGTAGCATGCAGTTAACTTTTCAAACAATGGAAGAGAGGCACCCCCCAAAAGAAAAATCTCAGCATCAGCATTGCCTGATTCCTCTGATTCCTGTAAGAAAATCTGTACAACGCAACAGTAGTTAGAAAGCTGATTGGATCTGATAAGCCTTCAGGATAAACCTGAGGCCACTGATGATGTGATTTAATGGCTTCATCACTGTGCATCAGTGGCAGTTGGAGACTTTAGTTTGCTTGTGCCTTTTAAGTCATGCCTAAGTTGGTTTTGTGATAATTTTCACAATGTAGACAGTGAGGAGCCTGAGAAACTTAGGGAGACCTTCCAGCCCTGTCTTTCATTTTACTTTCCTACACACACATCTAATGGCCATCTCCCCTAGTACAAGCAATAGCCTGTGGATGAGCCTTGAAGCTGCTCCCTATTAAACTCTGGAAAACCTCTAGAGGGATGAGGAGACAGGGAAAACAACAGAATGAAGGCAGTACACGTGTCTATACCACAATTGAAACTTCCCAGCTGTGTCAGAGTGTAAAGTAGATTTCTTTAAGAAAGCTCAGTGTTTCTGCTTCCCCTAATGAGAAGAAATGAGTCCATGAGTTTGCCATTTCCCTCAACTTTCCACTGTATGTTCCCCTGCAAAAAAAAAAAAAAACAAAACAGAAGAGGAATGTGTCATTTCCCCTCTAATGCACAGAGGGGAGTGAGAGCCTCCAGGCCTGCTGAGAACCTAAGGTGTCTGGACTCAAGCTTTTATTTCAGCAGGGGGAAAAAAAAAAGGAAAAAAAAAAGAGGGCAGGAGGAGGGTGAGGAATCCTATTATCAAATAAGTGAGAACTCAGCACTTCCTCTGCACAACACTAAACACGGGGAAAGTTAGCTCCTTTTCAGTGGTGCACACAGACTTTTAGGATATGCAAAAATCGTGTCTAACAACCTCCAGAACAGAAGTGCAGCAGCTATTTTGGGTCGGGAACTTGATGCTGATGTTGGTTTCATATGATCCAAACAAGTATCCGGTGCCTGAGAGGGGAATCATTATGTTCAGAAGGTATTCTTCTTTTTTTAACTGTGAGACTCTTTAAACATGCAGCGTTTATTTATCCATTAAACTGTGAGCGCATCTCTCCTTCCCAGCTAAAAATTGTCCATGTGACATTGTCATTTAGCGCTCTCAACGGTGCTGGTAATACAGTACATCTGTCACCAACGGGATTACGATTTGCTTTCACACCTCAGTCACCTCTTAAATATTTAACAATAACAAAATCACAAATTGTTGGCAGCATACAGAAGTATTTATGTTTTCTAACCATTCAGAGTGTTTCCAGGGCTTCCTAAAATCCCAGCATGAGAGCAAGGCCCTTGTCAATGAAGCACCAGTCCCGAATTAATTCTGATCTAATCAAATCTGATTTGATCTGATCTAATCTAATCTCATGTCCAACCAGTAGGACTTTGCTATGCTATCTGTAGACACGATGCTCACACAATGGCTCGGGAAGCTACCCCCTGCTTCAGCCATACGTCTTTTGATAGCTGCATTGGTTTCTGCTGATTGCTCTGGCACTGGCTTAAAGAAGTTACATCATGCCTAGAAGAAGCAAGTTAGGTCCTTTTAGGTAGTGCAGTCCTCTGCAGAGAGAGCAAGAGTAATTTCAACAATAAAAGCTGGGCTGGCCTAAGGTAAATAACAAGAGGGATGTAATATCTGCTACTAGCTCAAAGAATAGAGAAAAGGGATAAGCTTTTGGACACATCTTTTTTACTTATTCTTAATTCTGTTATTGCCAACTGTCTTTATTGGTCTAGTAATATCACAACTTGTCCTTACAGAGCCCTCTTTGCTTAGAGTAGCTGTGCCTATTGCATTCTTCTGTGGTTTCTGCACTACTTGTCTCTGGAAAGTTATCAAATCACTGGAAGATATGTTCTGTCACTGGAGAAGTATAACAGACCTGCAGGATCACCATCTTGGTGGTCAGTGTGAGGCAGGTTCTGGTTATAGGCTGTGTGGACAGCATGATGTGTACACATGTATACCACAAGGCTGCTGGAGGCCTCTAGAGGATCTGCATTTTCTACTGGTCTTCCACTTTGCTATAACAAAGCACAGAAACTGGGCTTATTTATAACAGATCTCCTCTGATTTGTAGCTCAGCTCTGCTGAATTGTTCTTTGTGAAGACTGTTTGCTGACCTGAGCCTACAGAATCCTAATCCTTCTCTGCAATAACCTAAGTGAAGATCTTCAGCACATGCTGCTCTCTGTGCAGACATCCTGTCTGTGATCCATCTGAATCAAAAAAAAGAGTGGCAGGGAAAATCCCTAGGATGGGAACTCAGTCATCTGTGCTGGTATCCAGTCCAAGGAGGCAGCAGCCCTCCCAGCGGGTTGCAGGCAGTACCTGGGAGGCAGCGTGGGCTGTTCCCAGTGACCAGATCAGAGGCAGCCACATAGTTTTGGAAGAGCGGCTGGAGCAGGCTGCCCAGAGAGGGTGTGGAGTCCTCTTCTCTGGAGACTTTCAAAACCCATCTGGATGCATTCCTGTGTGGACTGCCCTCGGTGATCCTGCTTTGGCAGGGGGGTTGGCCCGGATGATCTCTTGAGGTCCCTTCCATCCTCTAATGTACTGTGTGATGCTGTGTATATCAGTGCAGGCCACACTGTGCTGGCTGGTCTCGGTGGCCAACAGCAGTCCCCAGCAGACTTAATTTAAGCTTAACTTAAGCTGTAGCTGTACAGCTTTAAGACTGAAATATCTTCGTGTGACACTGAGATGGTGAATAGTTTCTCATGCCAAATATTGATGAGTATTTAATATACACTTTGGGCACATGCTGTGACCAGGGAAGATTGCCTACTGATGTTGTGTGAGTGCTGCTGATTCCTGCAGTGCTGTGGTGCGGCATGAGCACAACAGAGGAGAATCACAAGTGTAAAGTGCTTTAAGATCACACTCTAGCAACTCGTACCAGAAAAATACTCTTGACTAGAAGTGTGATTTCTTTAACAGCATTTCTATACTACCAAAAGCCCTTTGTGGATACAGTTACACTAAGGGAAAAGTAAAAGCTTTAACCAGTATAGCTTATTTAGTTTGAGGTATTCATGTAGGCTGCACTGTTAAAGGCCTGGTGCTATGGACAGAAGCAGCTCTTCACATGGAGGGCATAGGTAGACCAGCCAATGTTGTCTGAGGTTCTTCTTCCACCTACAGATTTATCCATTCTTTGCAGTACTACTGAATCTTCCATTACAAGCAGCTTCTGCATTAATTTCCATGGGTGGTTGTTAGGAGTTGCCTGTTCCCAAACTGATGTCAATTCCTTTGACCTTTCCTGCCAACAGCAGTGATGGGTATGATCTGAGCACAGGGAGGTGTTGAGGACTGCTGCCTGCCTCTCCATAACTCAGTTCATGACCACCATTATTTGTCTGTGTGTTGATATTCCTATTCCCTGTCTTGATAGGATGAAATCACAGAATGGCAGAGCTTGGAAAGAACCTCTGGAGATAGTCTAGACCACCCCCCTTGCTAAAGCAGATTTGCCTAGGTCAGGTTGCACAGGAGCATGTCCAAGCAGATTTTTAGTATCTCCAGAGATTCCACAGCCTCTCTGGGCAGCCTTTTCCAGTGCTCTGTCCCTCTCAAAGGAAATTTTTTCCTTACATTCAGATGGAACTTCCTGTGTTCCAGTTTGTTCCCACTGCACTTTGTCCTGTAACTGAGCATCACTAAAAAGAGTCTGGCCCCATCTTCTTGACACTCACCTTTAGATGTTTTTAAGCATTAATCAGATCCCCTTTCAGTCTTCTCCAGGCTGAACAGCCCCAGGTCTCAGCCTTTTCTCATAAAAGACATATTCCAGTTCCCTAATCATCTTCTGTAATGGTTTAGCTCAAGGGCTAACTTGCCTGCACCCCCAACACAAAAGTGAGGGGAAAAGTAACACACAAAACTCAGGGTTGAGATTAAGAGACAAGATAAGAGAACCCAGAAGCAGCAACCAGAACAGGAAGCCCCTCATGTTGCAATCTGAACTTCAAACCCCATAATTCTTTGCTCCAGTTAGCACTTTATTTTTGAAGCTGGCGTGACTGCAGCATAGTATGAATTACAGCAGCAGATTCAACTCTATCTTTTACATTCTCCACCCCTTACTCTATAACATCTGCATCATGCTCAGCAGCAATCAACATAAAATATACATCAGTCATTCTCCATTCTCACTCAAAAGGAGATTTCTCACTGCAGATACTCTGGAGCTCCTCTCTGGTCCAGTACATTCTGAATCAGACCATGACTAGTCCAAATGGTGGGGCTGTGTTTCCACCAGTGATTCTTTCCACTCCTCCAAGTGAAAGCAAACTGTGGCTTGCATTCTGATGTTCAGTTTCCAAAGCATTCAGGAGAGGGGGATCCCTCTGTCACACCAGAAATACAGACAGGTTCCACCCCTTCAACTTGCCAAGCTATTGGTTCTGCACAGTCCAATAAACCCAGCTGTTCCTCTTCTCCATCTGGTTGGAGGTAGGGCTCCTCTAATTCTGACTGGGATTACTTGCATCTTGTGAAGATGCTTTGGGAGTGCTTTCAGAAGAATCAGAAGCAGTGTCAGCTTGTCTGCTCTTCTTGGGTGATTTTCCACTGGAAACTGAGGCAGCATTCTTTGGGGGGAGAATCCCCCTGTAATTCACATACTCGCAAAGCCAGGACAGAAGTTGGTTTTCCATCCACTGTTTGTCCTTGGCCATCTTCCAAAGCCTAGTAAGAGCTGAGGAGCAAACAACAAGCAGCGCTCTCTCTTGTTTCCTGGTTCACCCTTATCTTTTTCTTAAAGGGGCACCTGATTCTGGCTGCAGCCGTGCTTGCTGTCCCAGAGATGTTCTCTTGCTCCTGAGCACTCTGAACTCTCAGGAACTCCCATGCTGAACAG
This sequence comes from Colaptes auratus, assembly GCA_015227895.2. Lineage (NCBI taxonomy): Eukaryota > Metazoa > Chordata > Aves > Piciformes > Picidae > Colaptes > Colaptes auratus. The sequence goes on along the minus strand of CM037637.1, from coordinate 7,870,717 downwards.
TACTTTTCCCAAACATTTCACCACCTTCTCAGGGTTTTACCCTTGCTCAGGGGTGAAAATCCAAACCACCAGAGGGGACCACTGCCTAGGGCATGTCAGCTCCTGGAAAGGAAATACAACACACCAGAGAAAAAAAAACCAAAACCAAACAAACCCATTTACATAAAACTCTCTTAACAAGCTTGAAGCCTTAACTGGACCCTCTTTTTATCTTGCTTCTCATTTACTAATTTATCTCAACCCTTTTGTCTCCTGCCAAAATCAACTGCTGCTTTCGAGCTCTACATTGGGCACCAGAAGGATGCAATGGCTTAGTGAGAGGGCTAACCCTCCTGCTCCCCCAACACAGTAGTGAGGGGAAAAGTAACACAAAAAACTTTGGGTTGAGAAAAAGAGATAAGAGTTTAATATAACATGAGGTATCATAATTGCAATGCATAATTACCTTATCTAATTAATCTAATAATACAATCCGTGGGAGCTGCTGAAAGGGAGAGCCCCTTTCCCCCACTCCATCCCAGGTGACTGATAGATGCCCTGCAATGGAGGGTGGAGTGAGCATTTGAGTTTTGGTGGCTTTGGGGTCAGCTTAGCTGCAGCATCAGGCTCCATCTTACACATTTAGAGACAAGTGAGTAAAAGCCAAATACCTCAGAGTGCCTCTGCAGTCAGTGGAGAGAAATCACATTTCTCATGATGGAATGAAACTGTCTCTCTCCCATGGCAGCTTAGATATCTCAATAAGATGCCTAATATCAAGTAGATAAATACTTCTTCTTCTCCAAGGAAATCCTGGGTGCAGTGGGAGAATTCTTTCTGGAAATGCACTACAAGGAAATAAAACAAATAAAAAGGGACACAATGATATGTGATACCACAGTCAGTAATGGATTCCATTGTGTCTACTATGCAAGCATCATGAGTCTGCACGCATCTAGACCCTCTTGTGCCTCTGCTATCAGCAGCAGAAATTCAAATGCTCATACACACCTAAGTTGAAGCACACAGGGCTTAAGAGGAAAACTCTTCTGTAAGCAAATTTGTGTGGTTGGATCCTGCATTAATAATGCTGCAGGACTACAAAGAGGTAGGTGATCTCAGGAAGTAAAATAAGGTGACTGTTATATTTCCTGTTTCTGAAAGTGCGAATTGATACCCCAGTGCCAATACACCACTGCTCATAAGCAGGCAGATGTCTACTGTGCATGCAGGAGATAGGGCACAGCAGGGAACTGTGACACTGGTACTTAGCAGATTGCATGTCAGCCTCTTCTCAGTGGGCTTTGCAAGCCCATCAAGGACAGAGATAGAAGAGAGCGGATTTTGCCTCCTACAGAGAGGCTGAGAGAGCAAAACGCAGCTACATGAATGCTTTTCCCCTCTGAAGTAAACATGTTGCATGAAAAAAGAATCTCAAGAGCAAAGGGTAATGGGAACAGTTACTTTCCCCATGTGATATGTTTGCCCTGTAGCGTGACAAAGCATTTCAAACGAGACTATTTAAAAGAATATGAGAGAGAAGATTGGTCTGTATCCTGCTTACAGGTTAGGAGTCCACTGTACCAGCAGACTGGCAGTTTCTCAGCAGAATCTGTGAACTCCTCACTTTGGAGAACTCATGATCTGACAGACAAGGAGCTCTGAACAGAGACCCTGCTCCACCAATTAGTCTGTACAGAGATAAGAATAGCATGAGTGAGTGCTGGAGGATTCATTATCTCATTCATACTCATTCAGGACAAAAGGCATGAATCTCCAGAACAAGAAGGTTACAAGCCCCAGGGCAGGCAGTGACATGTCTGTTGTGTAGTGGTCTCAAATCTGCTGTGGATGTGTCTCTGGCATTTAATGTGGCTTATGTGTGCCCTTGCACTGGGCACAGGGAGGGAACATGACTCCAGAGTAAGAGCTGTCGCCATTGATGTAAAAATCAGCATGGATTTTGTCAATGAAATTGCAAATTGGAGAGGATATAGCTGCAGCCCAAGTCTGAAGAAGGCTGCATGTCCACATGGCTTCAAGCAGGTCATGTAGAGCACTGATGGACCTGCACAAGCATCTGAATGCAGTACTGCAAGTCCAGTCAGCTGTACTTTCTCTCACCTCTCCTGGCCATAAACCCCTAAGGTCTGATTCTTCTGGTTTTGTGCCCTGCATAATCATTAACACCACTTCCAAGAGTTTGGTTAGTGGCTGTAAAATACTACCAATTAGTAAGGCATCATTTTACCACCACTTCACACCACTGTAAAACAAGAATGTAGGCAATGGAGCAGCAAAGAACTGAGCCCCAATGATTCACTTCATTTGAGGATCATTTGCTGTATGAATGGGAAATAACAAGGGCAAATCCCTCCATGCTGGAGTTGCACAGGCTGCCTAAGCTTGAGGTAGAGGGTTTAGGGGAAAAGGAGAACAATAGAATAGAAAGATTAATAAACAAACAATGCAGTGCCAGTGGATTTGGAGCAAGGAGTGAATTCTGCTTCCCATTTTCCTGCTTCTATGTGACACGTCAAGCAATATTCTGCTGTAATATGTTTATAATCATTTGTGTAAATATATAACCTGTGCACATACAAGCACATGTTTAGGTAGTATAAATATATATTTGGGCATGATGCTGCTCTCATCGTGCTGTTTTCAGGGTAATTCTGCTTGAAAGAAGAATTCTTTTGCCCTTTCATCTGGATTCTCCCACTCTTCCCATGTGTCTTGCCCATGAAAGGTAGATACTCAGTTTTTTAGGGTTTGGGGTGTTTTTTTCTTAGCTTGGTTTTGGGTGTTCTTTTTTTAGGTCTGCTTTGCCGTAGGCCCTGAAAACAATAATAACAAAATAATGTGGCAGTTGCTTCCATGTGGCTTGCCAAAGGGGTGTTAAGAAATTTTCCTGGTTGTTTTGTATGTGTGAGCTGTGAAGAGGTGATAAATTGCTGAAGGAAATTAAAGCAGGAGGTTGAGGCTGAAGTTTTGTACTCTTCTGATTTGGCAGTCTTGGATATACATGCTGCTGGTTGCGTTGGAAATCAAAAGGTTAGTTTGTTCTCTCTGACTGACCCAGGAGTGCTGCAAAGACAGCTTAACTGAGACAAGCATCACGCAGCCTCTGGTGTTCCCTGTGCTTGGTTTGCTCAGGTGGTGGGAAAAAAAAAAAGACAGTCTATCAGAGAGGAGCAGCAAAAGTGGTAACCATAACGCTCTGGACAAGCAGTCATTTCTAATCATTGAGATTCCCACAGACCAGGGCTCTGCATGGTGTGCCCCCCCCCTCACCTGCACCAGTCGGATGGCAGATCCTTCTCTTGGCACTTGCTGCCTGGCAGTGAGGGCTCAAAAGCTGAGCATCTCAGTATTAGCTCAAAAGTTGTTTCTTGCATTCTTTCAGGGACATTTAACAACTGGCGCCTCTCTGTGAGCAGCAGTTTGCTGCCAGGGGGAAGCTGTGGCTGCCAGAGTGCTGGTTATTTTGCTCAGTTAGCATAGAATAGAATAGAATAGAATAGAATAGAATAGACCAAGTTGGAAAAGACCTTTGAGATCATCAAGTCTACTTATCATCCAACACCATCTAAACCATGGCACCAAGCACCCCATCCAGTCTCTTCCTAAACATCTCCAGTGATCTCTTTGCCTTACAATGACCTCTGTGAAGCCACCCTTTCCAAAAGGGAGGGTTTGGGGTTTTTTTCATTCATGCATTTCTCCATGGTGCTTTTTCATAGGTCCACACAAAAAGGTTTTCTTTCCATCTCCTTCCCCCAAGTTCTGGGCTGTTGCTATTTTGCCTCCAACATAGTTAGCAGAACAGCAGTAACACCAGCTCTTAGCTAGAACATGGGGTCCAAACGTTTTTCAACATCTTGAGAAGGAAGGGAAGCATTGTAGGTTCTGGGCTGCAGGTGGGGACACCAAAATGCAGGGCTGCAGCAGGGGGTGACCCTGCCATTTTTCAGCAACAGGTGAGGAAGCCTGACAAGGGCAGGTGATGGCTCAGAGCAGCATGTGCTTGCAGGACCTTCTTTGCTACACTTATTTTAAACCTGCCTGAATCATGCTTCAAATCCAGCTCTCACACTGGGCTGAGAGGCAACCTCTTGGAGAGCTGCCTGTAGCCACATGTGAGGTCACACAGGCTGCTGTTGCCCTACTCTTCTGCTCGTGATGGCTCCCCGGCCACAGCAGCGCTAGATCAAAACCAGCATCTGCAGCCACAGTTCACAGTCCAGCCCCTTTCTGCGAGCTGGTTTGCTCTGCCCTCGTCTTGTAACCTAGTAAAGTGCAAGCCAGCATCTAGCTGCTTGCTCTTGGAGCAGGGGCAGAAAGCCAGGGGCAGTAACACCTAAAACCAGCATGCCTCAGATGTCTGTAACTCCCAGCAGTCCAGCTTACATGTTTCCCTGGCCCTACTGCAGCTGGCGCGACTGAAGAGAGGGTGGGACTCTCCTGGTGAAACTGGCTGGATACAGCAACGCAAAGGGGTTTCCCAGGCCAGTAGTTAGACTGGGCTCGAGTGCTGGTGTCCCAGGTCTACCACATTCTTGTGAAACTGTCACTGCTTGAAAGAACTGTATATTTTGTTCCTTTACGAGGCTGTGAAAATGCACACATGTGCAAACACATATCCAGGATGAGGCTCAAGTGAGACTTTAAATCTAATCTTACTACAGACCTGGGTGAAGCGTAGCACCAGCTCACCTCTGTGCAGCCTGGCATTTTTTTTTACTCTCTAAATGCCAATTGATATACAAGTACTGTGCATCCACAGAGAGAGGATAGAAAATGGCAAAGTTGTAAAAATTCTGATCTATTCATCTCCCTGAAATACACCTTCTAGTTTTGTTTGCCACATTAGCAAACCCAGCATTCATATGCAGGTCTGGCATGGTGTAGGGCAGACCTGCCACCAAACGCTGCTAGGCAAAGGGGTCCTGGCTGCTTTGCTTCAGCTCCAGCACAGAGCAGTGCTAAAGTGTGTGCCAGCCAGATGCAGAAAGGGGGTGTGAAGGAGGAAGAGAACTGTCTGTCACAGAATCACAGAATTGTTAGGGTTGGAAGGAACCTCAAGGATCATCTAGTTCCAACCCTCCTGCCATGGGCAGGGACACCTCACACTAGATCACAATGCTCAGAGCTGCATCCAGCCTGGCCTTAAAAACCTCTGGGGATGAGGCTTCCACCACCTCCCTGGGCAACCTGTGCCAGTGTCTCACCACCCTTATGGGGAAGAACTTCTTCCTAACATCCAATCTGAATCTAGTTTTCTTCCATTTCTAGTTTTCTTCCATTCTTCCTAGTCCTATCACTACCTGACACCCTAAAAAGTCCCTCCCCAGCTTTCTTGTAGGCCCCCTTCAGATACTGGAAGGCCACAATAAGGTCTTCTCAGATCCTTCTCTCTTCCAGACTGTCCTTTTCCTCTCATGTGCCTTGAGCCCCTGAAATGCTCCACAGTGCTGCTGCTTGTAAGGGAGTGGGCTGAAAGCCCTGTGCAGCAAGTTGTGATGCCCAGGAAGTCAGGAATGACCCATGCAGAGGTTGGGCACCAGCACAGAAGCAGGCATCACATCTATCCATCCAGGAAATAGGGATTTAAAGTGGGTGGATTGCCCCTTAACCTATCTGTCCCAAACCCCTTTATTAAAACAAATATTCCCATTTGACAAAGAAGAGCACTTTATTAAGGCAAGCTTGCAAAGCTGTTCAAGGCAGCAATAGCAAAACATTAGAACCAAAAGTATCAGCATGCTACCCTCAAATCACATTGTTTGCTGCTTGTTTCTGACCCATGGGCCCCTTTGAAAGATCAACTACATGGGGGGGACCTGATGGGAAATGGTGTGAGTTTCTTTGAGTATAGACAGTGACATGCTGCTACATCTGCTGTACTCACACTGGACACGACCATGGATCATTTTGAAAAGTTTGGGAAGACATATTCAATCATGGAACATGAGAAAAGTGAAAAGATGTGATGATGTCCAATTGGACAACATCAGGTCAACCAGTGTGAGTTTTAAATATGTGTAGTAGCAAGTTGGAGCTCACATTTTGCTCACAACTTGATTTAACCAACTGTTGCAAGCAGCAAACCAATACAGTCAAAAGGAAGTTGCTCCTTTGTAGAAAGAAGGAAGAGAAGTTTTGTTTTCTGGATGTATCATAGGATGCCCAGGGGCATTGTGGAGTCTCCTTCTGTGCAGATATTCAAAACCCACTTGGATGTGTTCCTGTGTGATCTGCTCTAGGTGATCCTGCTGTGGCAGGGGGGTTGGACTGGATGATATTTTGAAGTCCCTTCCAACCCCTAACATTCTGTGATTCTGTGACATTGCCCTCTGCCTCTGCACAATGCAGTGTAAACTTGCTTGTAACTGGGGGGAAGTCAGCTCCATGCCTCTACTTCATTGTAGACTTATACTTGAAATCTTTGAGTTGCACTGATCCCAGCTTTCATAGGCCGTAGTAAACATTCATAACACCAACGCTAACCCAGAGCAGGCTTGTGGTGATTTCTTACACTGGATACTAAAAAGCAGTCGTGAGACCACGATGTGATAATGTGGTCTCAACACTGAGCATAGAGATGCAAGGATGATTTGGCAACATATCATCCTTGACACATGACACAGAGCCCACGCTTCAATCAACACACCGTGCCTCTGGGCAGCAGGGGCTCACAGCCTCTGTGGAGGAACGCCACTGCAGGCAACACTGCCTCTTTGCAACCAGTGGTGGTGGCAGGGCTATGGAGATTGTGAAGCAAGAAACCAAGCCTGGTATTCAAAAACCTCATACACCAAAATAGAAGCTTCCTGCACGATTAATGGTGCTTCAGTATTTGCAGACATATCTAAGCAGGTCAGAACCTGAGTTGAGGCTACTCAGTCTGGAGAAGAGAAGGCTCTAAGAAGACCTTATTGTGGCCTTCCAGCATCTGAAGGGGGCCTACAAGAAAGCTGGGGAGGGACTTTTTAGGGTGTCAGGTAGTGACAGGACTAGAGGCATGGAAGAAAAATAGGAATGGGTAGATTTGGATTGGATGTTAGGAAGAAGTTCTTCCCCTTGAGGGTGGTGAGACACTGGCACAGGTTGCCCAGGGAGGTGGTGGAAGCCTCAACCCTAGAGGTTTTTAAGGCCAAGCTGGATGCAGCTCTGAGCATTGTGATCTAATGTGAGGTGCCCCTGCCCATGGCAGGGAGGTTGGAACTAGATGATCCTTGAGGTCCCTTCCAACCCTAACAATTCTCTGGTTCTATAAATTCAGGAGCAATAATCACAGCACCTCATTTGGCACTAGGTCTAGGCATAAACCCATCAAAATTTATGTCATTTCACTTTAATTCTGCTTTAAATCACTCTGTTAAATTAAATAATAGTTGTCCTGATTTACTTGAGCATGGTGGGCCCATGTGATGTACCTCAAAATATGTGATGATAATGAGCAAATATGCCAATGGAATGATGTTGTCATCCATAAAATTATGCCAGCTCTGAAAAAAAAAATTAAGACTGTTACAATTGGTTGGACTTGATGACCTTTGAGGTCTTTTCCAGCCTTGTTGATTCTATGAATTTGTTTCAAATTGGAACCAGGATGTGGGTTTATAAACAGTAGTTCAATATGGTTTTGCTGCAATCAGGATCTGGCCTTAGCTGTCCATAGGCAAAGAAGCAGCAATTCCTGCCCCACATGGATGTCTTCCTTCCAAGAGGAATGATAAGTAATTCCTGGTAGTAAGTGCAATTGGTTGTAATCTGTCAGCTAAACAAAAATATAGGTAGAGATGTTTCTGCCCACAGAGGAGACCTTGCCCAAGCTCCTTTTCAATCTTTTGAGAAGATAACATGTTTTAGTCACATAAGTGTGCCTGTTGTGTGAGGTAAGCACTGACTTTTGGCTGTATCAGTGGTAATGAAGGGTTACAGAAGCACAGAAACTCAAACATACCAACACAAATATCAGGCCTCCAGTCCACCCACTGGGCATTTCTAATTGTCAGGTGAATGGATGGGAACTGTTGTGATAAATGTCATGTATCTTGTGGGTTGTTGCACAGCAGTGATGGGGGGGGGGGGAGAGGAAGATGCAGAAAGGAGAAAGCTGGGGCTGCCTGTGTCTGCTTGGTTAAAAAACAAACCCTCAGTGAGAAATCCCTTTTAAAATGCTGCCTGGCATTTATAACCCGGTATGGCTGGTCCTGAAAATACTATGGTACGTTGCATCTGTGGTAGGTTTCCGGTTGTGAGGAGGACTTTGCACACACTGACTCTTCAGGCTCAATGGCAAACAGGCAAGAACAGAGGTTAAAGCTGAGCAGCTGGGAAAGGCGCTTCCCTGGTCAGCCTGCACCAGTCACTGCTGGCAAAACACAGTCGGTCCTTGCAGGCAGTTGTGGGGTTCAGTTCACACTCCCTGATGCTGAACTACCAAAGTGAAAACCATCTATATATGATCACTAGATTGATCAAAATACCATTGCTTATGGGCAGGATCAAGGGCAATTTAATCTTCGAGGTTTCAAATTGCAGTGACAAAGGCTTAGTTTCATAGTTTCAGTCAGGGTTGGAAGGGACCACAAGGATCATGGCTTGCACAAAATTCCCATCTCTCCTAAAAAGGCAGACAACAAACCACCCCAGAAGGACTTCCAGGAACTAAGAAGTCCTCAAGGATTCATGGTGCAGGATGCAGACATTAGAGTTTGCAGAGCCAGCATTGATCCTGTAAAGAAGACTTAAATTAGGACTTTGCTCCTTCCTCAGTATTTACTTTAATAAGAAAACTGGCACACATGATGTCATTTTTATACCTTTGTGGCTATTTTCACATGGCCATTTTGAGGAAGTCTCTTCTAACATCTCCTCTAATGTCTCTTGCTCACTCAGAATAGCAAAAAGCACCTTGCAACATGACTTAATCTTCCGATATAGTTTCATATGTACAGGGGGAATGGAAGAAAAATAGAAATGGGTAGATTCAGATTGGATGTTGGGAAGAAATTCTTCCCCGTGAGGTTGGTGAGACACTGGAACAGGTTGCCCAAGGAGGTGGTGGAAGCCTCATCCCTGGAGGTTTTTAAGGCCAGGCTGGATGTGGCTCTGGGCAACCTGATCTAGTGTGGGGAGTCCCTGCCCGTGGCAGGGGGGTTGGAACTAGATGATCCTTGAGGTCCTTTCCAACCCTGACAATTCTGTGATTCTGTGTGCAAAACATGGCACAGTGCAACAAAGCCAACAGCTGAAGCAAAGACTTCCACCCCAGGCAGAGGTTTGTCCTTCCAAACTTTGACCTAGTGTTAGAGCCAGTGTTTTTGTGATGCAAGACAGTGCATTAGCACATTATGACTTTGTTAATATATTTAGACTCACCCTGCAATAGGCACATTACTTGCTTTGCAGCGGGGTCCTATATGTATGTGAAAGATGCAAGGATATGCAAGACCTCTGAGTGATGACAAGCTTTAAAAAATGAAAGCTGCATTATTATCTGAAGGAGAGAAAAGGCCACGAAACAGGTATTTTTACTGAGGAAAAGGGAAGATTTTTCAGCTTCTAAATATGCAGAGACACGATATCAACTATCACAAATGTGTGCTAGCGATGCAGCCAACAACACTTAATTATCAGTTCTACAGGAAAATTAAGTGAGAAAATTACTTGTCTTTTTATATTTATTTTATTTATAAAAGAACCCAAAGACAATGACAATTCTCTCACTGCAGCATGTTAGACATAGACGGCTTGTCTGTCTTATTCTTTCCCCCTTGGTGTTGCAGACTGATAAACTCCTGCAGTGTGTGCAATTTAATTTGTGTTACTCTCTTACCAAGTAGGGCAAGGGGGGTGGTTTGCAGTTTTGAAGGAAGCTGTTTTGGTAGATATGAAGCAGTGTCCTTTTTTCATATAGTGTCTTACTCTAGAAACATTTCAGATATGGGGGCAGGTAAGGGAATTGGCTCAATACATTGATCTTCTTTGCAAAGTGTGGGTCTTTGGTTTTGTGTGTAGATACAATTTTTGCATGTATCTCGCTTCTTCCGTCCTCCAGAAATCATAGAGTCATAGAATCAATAAGGTTGGAAAAGACCTCAAAGATCATCAAGTCCAACCTGTCCACCAACACCTCATGACTACTAAACCATGGCACCAAGTGCCATGTCCAATCCCCTCTTGAACACCTCCAGGGATGGTGACTCCACCACCTCCATGGGCAGCACATTCCAATGGCTACCAACTCTTTCTGGGAAGAACTTTCTCCTCACCTCAAGCCTAAACTTCCTCTGGCACAACTTGAGACTGTGTCCTCTTGTTTTGGTGCTGATTGCCTGGGAGAAGAGACCAATCCCCTCCTGGCTAAAACCTCCCTTCAGGTATCATTTGGGGCAGCTCAGGAGTTCAGGATCTTGTGTGGTAGGAACAGAATACCAAGCAGGATCACAGCTCTGGACTTTAGCAGGGTCAACTTTGGCCTTTTGAAGCAATTGCTGAAGGAAATCCCATGGCAGAGGGAACTAGTCCCACTCAGTATGGGTTTATGAGAGGCAGGTCCTGCCTAGCTAATCTGATCACCTACAATAAGGTGACTTGCCTAGTCAGTGAGGGAAGTGCCCTGGACATTGTCTACTTGGACTTTATTAAAGCCTTTGACACTGTCTCCCACAGCCTTCTCCTTTGGAAACTCATGGCACAAGGCTTGGATAAGTGCACTCTGCATTGGATTAAAAACAGTGGGTGGCTGGGCCCAAAGAGTGGTGGTGAATCAAGTTAAATCTGGCTGGTTCCCAGTCACTAGTGGTGTCCCCCAGGATTCAATACTGGGGCCTGTTCTCTTTAATATCTTTCTCAATATCTGGATGAGGGGATTGAGTGCACCCGCAGTAAATTTGCAAATTACACCAAATTGGGTGGCTGTGTCAATCTGCTAGAGGGTAGGGAAGCTTTACAGCAGTATCTGGACAAGTCAGAGCAATGGAGAGTAAGGGAAGTTGTTTAGAAAATGTTGGTACACCAATGAGAAGGAAGATGTTTAATTTGCCCTTGATTTCCATCAGATGCAAAACCAATAAGAACATATCTGGTGGATTAAAGCTGGAAGAGGCGAGAGAAAGAGGGACAGGGGCAAACCTGGCAGGAGAGCAAATGTAAAACCACAGCAGGTTTCCTTCCCAGCAGCCTTCCTTCCAGGGTGCTCAGTTAGACTCACTGATGAGCCCAAGCTGTTGACTCCTTCCACTAATTCCTGGTGACCCACCCAGCAGCAAATTTTTGAGCCTGCCTGGTGCACTTCCTTTTCATGTGCTCTGCTGCTTTCTTGTTCTGGTAGCAATATGGTGTGGACTTCCCTTTTTCCAGCTTGGGGCCACATTGGGTCACCCTTGACTCATAAAGATATTCACAAATGGCCAATATATGTGCTGAGAGGTCAGGGTGGGCAAGGGAGGGAAAGGCAGCTTGAGCAGCAAGTGATGCTTCCTGTGGAGCATGCCTACCTGTGGAGACAACCACGTCCAGGAAAGGAAGGGGCTGGTGGGCAGCCAGGGAAGGTGGGCTTATGGCACAGAAAGATTTTTCCAGGTGTGCCTACATGTCGTGGGGTGGGTGTTTTTTTGGGTTGTGTTGGTTGTTTTGGATGGTTGGCTTTGTTTGTTTGTTTCCTGATAGTTTCTTTAAGAAACATGCATGCAAGGTTCTAGCTAGCTGTGAGAATTGGTACAAGTTCTGGTACTCGAGTGTTCATCCAACTTCTGTGTTTTCTAGGAGTGCACAAGCCATTGCAGCCAAGGAAATCATGCTCTTCTGGGACACAGATCTAGCAGTGTCTAATAAAAGGCCTGATGAAGGGAAACTTCTGCAAGATTTATTTTCCCTGGGGAAATTAAGCATTGTATACCACAGCATGCATGGCATATGGCTGTCTATCCATGGGAACAGTCAATTCAGCCCCTGATTCAGTAAAGTACTGGAAGTGTTTAGTTGTGACAAATAGGATTGCAGTGCAGCTCTAAGGCTGGGTACATTCTTAACTGAATCAAAAGTCATCGCCATTTGTGCACAGAAAGATGTAAACCACTGAGATCTGTACTGTGGCTTCAAAGCTGGCTTTTTTTTTCTTAGGCAAGGCTGGATCCCAAATGGAAGGGAACCTGTTTTCCAGATTGCTTCCATTTATTTTAGATGTGTGTTACTCTGTCTTTTCACCTTCCAGATATCACTTGCAAATGACACAAGGTATGCTTAAAGCACAACCAAATGCACGATCCACAAGGTGTAATGTGTGTTTTGTCTGTCATCTTTATCATAGAATCATAGAATCAATAAGGTTGGAAAAGACCTCAGAGATCATCAAGTCCAACCTATCACCCAACACCTCCTGACTAACTAAACCATGGCTTCAAGTGCCATGTCCAATCCTTTTTTGAACACCTCCAGGGACGGTGACCCCACCACCTCCCTGGGCAGCAAACTCCAATGGCAAATAACTCTTTCTGTGAAGAATTTTCTCCTCACCTCAAGCCTTATTATTGCTATGGTATCACCCTGCTCCACCAATAGCCATACACTTTGCAGTGGACAGTTAAGGAACTGTCAAGCAATTGAGCAGATTTATTTCCCTGGCTGATCATTCACAGATCTTTAATTTTTGTATATGCTCTAATGTCAAAGTGCTTCTGCCCTGGCATGTCTTGCTGGAAAGAAAGCATTCATCCTGCCTGTCACCATAGAAGTGTCTAATTCTTTCTTTAATATTAATGGTAGATTGTGGTAGGGAACAGTGTGGGTGAATGAAGGACACCCCTTAAGGAAGAGTAAAAAGCATGTAGTGCCAGAACTGAAGTGGAGAACGGAGGTGTTGCCATAAGCTTAAAAAGCTAAAATTCATCTCAGCATCCAAGGAAGAATCGTGGCCTGTTAGGTTGAGCAAAGAGCAATGCCAGGACATATTTCTGGGGGTTATTTCTGGCTTTTTTCTGGCTATGATAAGACTTTCTCTAGGGCCCCATTTCCTGTCTTTAGCATGAGGGTTGTGCTTGCTAGAATGGTTTAAAAACAATGGCTTTGCTGGAGCTTTGATTAACAGACGCAGAAACTGTTGGGATCTCTTCTGCAACACGACAAATTCTACCTACACTTGAATTAAAAGAACTAGACAAATTTTAAGCTAGATTTTAATATGATAGCCTTTAAAAACACTGGAACCTACCTCAGCACTCATTCTTCCTTATTTCTTTTTCTGGCTAAAATAATATGTGCAAGAAGTGTAAGTAGGAAGGAGATGGGGAGACTGTGCTCCCTCTCTCGTCCCTTACACTTGGAGCCAGCAGCTGAGATTCAAATGCAAATGCCAGCATCCTCTAACTCTCCAGAAACTTTTGAGTCTTGGTGTCTTACACCTATGTGACAACTTTAGGCTAAATTAAAAATCAAAGAGATTTCCCCTGGAGTGAGGTAATTCTTGTTAAGAGTAAGGATATCATAATCAGAGCTGCCAAGAGGTGTATGAACTCCACTTGCTGAAGAAGGCTTTGGGACTGCAAAGCACCAGTGTCTGTATTTGCTGTCTGGAGTCATCCCACCCCATCCAGAGCCAGACATGCAGAACCAACAAATGTGCTTCAGATAGAATTAAAATGCCAATACACCTCCCTCTTCTGTGTGAACTTGATGGATGTGGGGGGCTGAGATTGTGCACTAGCTCCCACCCTGGCACTGCAGTGGTTCCTTGGTAGAATAAGAGAGAAGTTCTGAGTACAGGTGCCCACTGTGAAGGTTTCTGAGAAATCTCCTTGCCACATCTCATCTGACTGGACCTGTATGATATGACAGGTCAATGTCTCAACTGTAGTGGCCAGTCTATGTACTTTAAAACTTTGATTTCTCCCCTAGCTTTCCCTTCCCCACTGTCCCCTAAGCCTGCAGGTGGTAAGTCAGGAAAAAATAAAGACCTCAGAGGGGACATTCAAAGTCAGTAACTACATTACTAGAAGCACAGAATGTGCTTAATATCAGAGGAAAAGAGTTTTTTGATCCCTTTAGAATTGCTCTTCATCTTTGCATTCCCTCAGTGATCCAAACAACAGTCAGATTATTCTTGAAGAATACACATCATAGCTGGGGACCACATTCAGGGGTTTTGATGTATGTGAAATTTCAGAACAACCTTTAAAATCTAAATTATGGCATAGAATCTGTACTATACCTCTGCTGACTTGTTTTAGTCACAGGCATCACGTGTGCATGTAAGAGAGAGAGAGGGAGAGGTGGGGAATGACTGATACTGCTTGGAAAGAGGTTAACCATCAAAAAATTGATGTGAAAAGCTCCATCAAGTGTTTGCTGGGGTTAGTTGGCCTGGAGAAGAGGGTTATTGCTCTCTACAAGTACCTGAAGGGAGGTTGTAGCCAGGCGGAGGTTGGTCTCTTCTCCCAGGCAGCCAGTACCAGAACAAGAGGACACAGTCTCAGGCTGCGCCAGGGCAGGTTTAGACTGATGTTAGGAAGAAGTTCTATACTGAGAGAGTGATTGCCCATTGGAATCAGCTGCCTGTGGAAGTGGTGGAGTCACCTTCATTGGAGGTGTTCAGAAGAGGCTTGATGGGGTGCTTGGTACCAGGGTTTAGTTTTTTAGTTGTTTAGGTGGGTTGTATTGTACTGTATTGTACTGTATTGTACTGTATTGTACTGTTTTGTACTGTATTGTACTGTATGGTACTGTATTGTATTTTAGGTGGGTTGGATTGGTTGATGGGTTGGACGTGATGATCTTGAAGGTCTCTTCCAACCTGTTGTATTGTATTGTATTGTATTGTATTGTATTGTATTGTATTGTATTGTATTAAGAGGACACAGTCTCAAGCTGCACCGGGGGAGGTTTAGGCTGGATGCTGGGAAGAAGTTCTTCCCAGAAAGAGAGATTGGCCATTGGAATGTGCTGCCCAGGGAGGTGGTGGAGTCACCATCACTGGAGGTGTTTAGGAAGAGACTGGATGGGGTGCTTGGTGCCATGGTTTGGTTGATTAGATGGTGTTGGATGATAGGTTGGACTCGATCTCAAAGGTCTCTTCCAACCTGATTAATTCTATTCTAACTTCTGTAAAGTAGTAAACTTTCAGCTTTACTTGGCCTGTGATGCATTGATGTTTCTTCACCACAAAGAGAGCTGGCTGAGGAGGAAAGCATTCTCTGTGCAAACAGAATGGGTTTTTTTTTTCCCATGTTTCACAAAATTTGAAAATTCATAATTTAGCAGGGGAATGGTCATTTCAAATACAGAGAAGAACTGGTATGGAGTTTCTTTTACAGAGATACATTAGTTAGGACCACAGCAGTGAATCTGCAAAAAAAAAAACCCAAGATAAATACAGTTTTGTATAAGCTGTTTCACAGGCAGATTTTTTTAAGTGATATGAGACCTTCTCTAATGTCTAGTCACTGTGAAAACCTTCTGAGGGTTCTATTTTCCCAAGTAACTTGTGATAGGATGAGAGGAAACAGCCTCAACTTGCACTAGGAGAGGTTTAAGTTGGACATTAGGAAAAATTTCTTCCCCAAAAGGGTTATAAAGCATTGAAACTGGCAGCCCAGGAAAGTGGTGGAATCACTGTCTTTGAAGGTGTTTAAAAGATGCAGAGATGTTGGCTGAGGGACAGGTCTAGTGGTGACTTGACAGTGCTAGCTTAATGGTTGGAATTGATAAAGGTCTCTTCCAACCAAAACAATGGTATGAGTCACTATTGACTAGCACAATGCAACAGATGGTTTTTGATAACAAATATAAAGTGTCAAGTGCTGGCATTGTGCACCTAAGCATTCACTTTTCACCAGTGCAAATGGCACTGCACATGATGCTGCAAAGAAAATCCAACCTGTGAAGACTGTTGCAGACCAGCAAGTGTAAACATAATGCCCCACTAGTGGTGTTTGTCCCAAGTTAAAGGCCATTTTCCATCTTCCCAGCAGTTTGTCTCAGTGCATTATCAATCTTTCTTTCTTTTTCTTTCTTTTTATTTTTCCCTTTTTTTCCTTTTCTCCTTTTTTTGCCTTTTCTTCTTTTTCCCTTTTTCCCCCTTTTTTCCTTTTTTCCTCTTTTTTCCCCTTTTTTTTCATTTTTTGCCATTTTCCCTTTTTTCCTTTTTGCTTTTTTCCTTTTCTTCCATTTTTTTCTTTTCTCCTTTTTTCTTTTTTTTCCCCTTTTGACTTTTTTTGCCTTTTCCTCCTTTTTTTTCTCTGTTCTCTGTTTTTTTTCCCTTTTTTTTTCCAGTTACAGTTATCACTGTCTTTCTGCAAGTGAACAATGACTCAGCTAAGTTTTTTAGACAATGTGAAATGTTTTAGTACTGTTTTTCCTTGCACTATCAAAAACTGTGTCTGTCCCTTTTCCATTTTCCATCAAGCCCTCACTGTTGTGGGCATGAATCTCAGGAGTGCCAGTGCAGGAAGGCTCCATGTACAAGCACACTGCCTCCTATTTCCACACAGTAACTTCTGTGTTAGCATCTGGTTCCAGATCTGTTTCTATTACTGCTGAAATCTAAAATATTCTTTGGAATTGGGGGAGTTGTATGTCTGTTTTGAAGAGAGAGTGCAGGGTTTAGGAATGTGTGGTTTGTGCAGGAGAGTTTACTTTCAGTCCAAGCGACAGGGTTTAATTTTCAGATCTCGCAGGAGAAGGATATTGGTGCTGGGACTGTCCAATTCCACGGAAACATCCTCATTTATAGGGACATCATGGATTGCCTTTTAACTTACAGGCTAAAACTTAAGTAAGCAGAGGTTAATGTCTCTTTACTGGTTTAATTAACAGCAGCTACACTTCTAAAGATAAGGAATTTCCAGTTAAAAGCCATCTCCTTCAACTCCAGATCAGCTGAGAATAGTTCAAATTAGTTTTAGGGTAGGGTCAAAGACTAGAATTTTAGGGGTTTGAAGTTTTTTAGCTGAGCAGATCAACACTATCAGCTGGGGGAGAATCCACATCTAAGTGAAAAGGAGGGGGCTCGGATTTCCATTTGCATGAAAGTGGATTGTTCGAGGGCTTTAAACAAACGACTTAATGAGGTGTCACTGATGCACACATCTGTCTTCCCTGGCATATCTGAAGTACAACACATGGTCCATTTTAGTGTCACCAAAGCTGTTAAGTAGCACATTGGAGACTTTATTAAAATAATTTGCCATTTCACAAGTCTGTTCAACCAGTGGAAGAAGCAACATTTAGAAAACAAGTGGAAACAAAGAGCAGGGCAAAACCGGATGTATTGTGCTGCTTGGAGCAGAAGAGCTTGCATGGTGCAGGTTTTCTGCCAGGCAGCAATGAGGTCCTCCTGCAGTCACTGATGGTGGCAGCCCTGATCAGAGAGGACTACCTGGGACAGTCTTTTGAAAGTCTCCAGTGAGGAAGGACTCATTTCAAAAAAAGTGCAAATCCTCACAGTGATTTGGATTTTCTTTGTTGCAAAGAGGAAACAGCTCCCACAGCACACCTCCATGCCCAGGACACAGCGAGTGAGAAATGACTGCTGGCATGGCGCTGCAGCCTGTGCTGGCTGAAGGCCTCCTGGCAGGAAATCCAACCTCACTTGTCAGCAGGGCAGCGGAGCTACACATGGCTCTGGGCTTCAGCTGTACCAAGCTCATACACTGCCTGAAGATCTGTAGGAACTGAATCCCACAGCTGTATCCATAACTCTCTTTGCCCCATAGAGCAATGAGATGGGAACCTTGACTTCCTCAAGATGCCCTCCACACTATCCTCTGGAGTTATCTCAAGGCCCGGGATCCACAAATGTTTGTGACCCCTGCAACAGATGTTTCTGGAGATATTTCTTCAGGAAGTGATCTTGAACCCAGGGCAGAGCTCCTACCTGCACAGCTATGGACCAAGCTGCACAGGAACAATGGTCACGACGCTTCTACCCTATGCTTGTGCCGGTTCTGGTTTATTGGCTTGCAAAGAGCCCAAAGTGATGGTGAAAAGCTCGTCCCACTTTTTTGTCAGGGTTTAGGTCCAGAGCTTTGGAAGTCCTGAGGCACTTAGCTCCCATATAATAGTTTTTGAAGTTTGGTGCTTGGTCATTTTGTAGATTTACATGCTCTGCTGTTGTGCTGTCCCCTGTTCTCCTCGGTAGCACTGCTTACATACATTTGCTGCCTTATGGGTTAGGGAAGAAGCTGTGCCATGACACACCCCCTTCTTGATGCCCAGCACCAAAGGCTCCTTGCAGCAATAAGGGAAGTGCACAAGCTGATACTGGTAAACTGAAGTCTTTAACCATTTCAGTTGGCCAGCTACTGATTTCTAAAGTACTCCTTATTTAAGTGACATCCTGGTGCAGAAATGGGTAGTTCACTGTCAGATGCTTCAGTCCAAACACTACTATATGAGGGCATGGATTCTGAATCTTTCAGTGCAGCACCTCTGGATTCACCAAAGTCTGTCTTAGACTACTGCAAACTGTCTGTGCCACTAATCCTGACCCCTCCTGCAGGGTCACTATACTTTGTTTGGGTGAAGTTAGCAGTAGTGAATTGCTGTATGGATAAAGAATACAGAATACAGAATTAACCAGGTTGGAAAAGACCTTCAAGATCATCAAGTCCAACCTATCACCCAACACCATCGATCAACTAAACCATGGCACTAAGTGCTTCACCCAGTCTCTTTTTAAACACCTCCACTGATGGTGACTCCACCACCTCCCTGGGCAGCCCATTCCAATGGCCAATCGCTCTTTCTGTGAAGAACTTCTTCCTAACACCCAGCCTAAACCTCCCCTGGCACAGCTTGAGACTGTGTCCTCTCGTTCTGTCGCAGGTTGCCTGGGAGAAGAGACCAACCCCCATGGATGTGCATGTGGCCCAAAGAGCCATCCTGGGAGTCAAGGATGTAAGGACCTTATAATCTTTCCTGACCATGTTTTTCCATGCTGCAAGAGCTGCAGAAAGCAACACTGCAGAAGTTTCTTGGCCTTTTGTCCACTTCTGCTTAGAAAAAACACCTACAAGTTTTGCCTCATTTTGCCCCGCTTGTATCAGGCAAAGCCACAGATAAATAACCATGAGTAAAGGGGCACGATAGTTTTGTGGCCACTTCTTCCCCTCACCTCTGGCCCATTCCTGCTGGAGCTACCTCAGACCATATTTACGCCCTGAATGTGAACGCTGAGGGTTGTGCTGGGGCTGCTGCAGATTCAGTGACCCATATTTTCATGTACAGAGATGAGTGTGGGCAGAAGGGCATTCAACGTGTGTGTACAGCAAAAGGAGAGGAGCCCTTTTTTCCATCTCCAGTTTCAAGTTTGGTTTGACCATTGCCTGCTGCTGTTCCGTGAAAACCTTGTGCTGGGCAGGGAAGCAGCAGCCGAATACTCTAACAAGTGGCTCGCTAGTGAGGAATGTCCTGCGGTAAGTATGGAGCAGCCTTGTCACTTCTCAGCCAATCCTCTGAGGACAATAAGGAAGGAGGACAAAATGAGTGCAGCCCTCCTGGGCCTCCCCTTAAGAGTTTAAAAGCAAAATATTGATTTTGAGTTACCCTGCTTCAACTCAGCTTCACTCTCCTGATATTTTTATTCCCTTGTAGATTTCTGACTCCATTCGTTTTTTAAAGAAATCACTGGTGAAATTGTGGTGTGCCCATGTAACAGTCCTGTGCCTAAAACATGGTCAATTGACACCTTAAAGGTTTCCAGGCAACTCTAACCATTTGTGACATCTTTAGCTGCATTTCCAGTGTGTTCAAAACAGATGAAGTGAATGAATTGATTTTAGCTGTATAAAACCCTTGACAAAAATCTCTTTGTGGCCATCCAGTTAGTCTCTTGATGATTTGTAGAGTACTTGCTCATGCCATGAACTTCATCCTTCCCACCTCTCTGCTTGTTTTTCAGCTTGCCCTGCTGTGGGTTCCCATTCTGAGTGCATCGCAGTTGCCCTCTCCAGAGCCAAAGCAAGGGTCACTGTGGTACCTACAGCCACAGTGTCATCAGCTCAGACCTGAGCATTATAGATGCCAGAATCTACCATATGAACAACACTGGATGGTATCAAGAAAAAAAAATGCAGCAGCTTTATTAGGTGTTTTAAATTACTGCAACACCCAATTTGCCCAATAAAAATCAGCATAGATGTGTGTGAGACCCCAAGGGGTTTGTGGGCTCAAACAAGTGCCAGTGGGAGGCAGGGGTGCACATGGTCTGGGAGCGGTGCCCTTGGCCTGGGGCTGCTGCATGAGGAGTGAGGGGGAAAGGGGGAAACATCTGGGGAAGCAGGAGGGAGCAGGGGGGAGTTGATGATCTTGGAGGTCTCTTCCAACCTGGTTGATTCTGTGGAGGAAGCTCATGTGAACTTTTGTTTTGGGAGAGAACAGGCTACTTGCACGATGCATGGAAACAAAATGGAACCTATGTGTTCTACAGATAGTGATACCAATTTGAAAAGGCTACCTCCTCTCCCACTGCATGTGGCATCCACATTACTGTTTCTTAATTACACATAAGTAGGCAAGACCTTGGGGGTCTATATACTGCAGGGGTACAGCCACAGCTGAGACCCAGCATGGGGCAAGAGCTCCTGGAGGGTTTGCTTTGCTCGCAGTACTATCACACTGCCCTCCTGCACACGTGGCTGTTCTTGGGCATATGGGGACATGTGTGCTGTGTGACATTGGTGCATGATGGCCCAGCCAGTGAGGGACAGCTGAAAAAGCCTTTCCAGCTGCATTGGGAGCAAAAGGAACAGCAGTCATCTACAGATGTAGCATCTGATTTATTTTGCATTGAGGAGATGAAACCAGATTCCTTCTATCACAGTATCGCAGTACTACTGGCATGAATGCACTGGCTCAGGTTGGGCAGGACCTGGCATCAGTTCTGCTTAGAGAAAAGCTTTAGCTGAGAGAAAGGAATAACACTGCAGCTTAAAAGTGAAAAACTGTGCAGAGCAGCTGCAGGTAAGGATGGAAGAAGGAAGAATCCTTGAAAGCCTGTGGGTTCATCCTGCCACCTATCCCATCACTCACAGCTTTACTTCTAGGGCCAAGGGCTGCAGCATTGCAGCCTATTTTTCTGGCTGCTCCTTGGAGTGTATGCAGTTTCCCATGGAGCTGCCCTGAACTGTCCTTGTTGGGAGCAACAATACCAGCCAGCAGTGTGCTGAAAAGCATCACCTGAGATGCCTTGGCTTTTGCAGCATCAGCTTGTTCTAAAAAATAGTGACCATGCTGCCAAATGCAGTCCATCACATTCCTCCCACCCTCCTGCTGAAACTACAGTGTGTCCCACATTGACCACCCAGCACAAGCAGCACAACTTCTTCCAGCTGCTTCCATTCCTGTTTCAGGACAGTCCCAGGAAGCCCAGCTCTTCCCTCAGCCTCGGTGGAGAGGCTGAAGGACCACTATGGTTGAAGTCAAGGAGAAACAATCTCAGCCTAAGGCTGTGGAGCTTGTTGAGTTTGGGAACAGGTGTTGAGTCTGGAGGGCTGCTGGGGCAGGTGTGGTGTGTGGATTTGCTTTCATGCTGTGCCAATTGACTTCTGAGACTTTTCTTCCTGTGAGCCAGCTGAGCTGAGGCAAGCTTGTGAGCGATTGCTGCTGCTTTTCCCTTGTGCTGGCACCCGGGGTGAGAGGGACAGGGATGGGATGCTGAAGCCTGAGAGACACTTCCTTCCTGTTTACCAGCATAGAGGAGACTTCTCAACACACCTGTGAGGGTGAGAACATGGCCAAAGAGCAATTGCTTCTGTTTGTAGGCGATTTTCTAGCAGGGTGTCTGCTTGGGAATGGTGGAGCAGCATTTCCTCTCAGGCTCCTATTCTCATGGGGGAGAAGGATGAACAGGGGGGAGCTGCAAACAGAAGCAGGGCAGAGAAACATATTGGTGCTGTCTCCTGACACCTTTGGGTTTTCAGGATTTTACAGCCATGGTATTTCTGCAGCTGACTGGAGCATGTGCCCCCAGATCTCATGCTCTCACACAAGCTTAGCCCCATCTGTCAGTCATTCTCACAAGGACATCTACAAAGCAATGCAGCCCGTGCCCTGGGTGATGCTTTCTTCTGCCTCAGTTATGGATGCAGAGGGTGTCCTGGAAATTTTCCTCTTGGGGTTTTGTTTTTCACCTCAGCCCAGAGGCAGCATGCCCTTGTACCCACCCCTGCCCTCCTGCCTCATGCAGGAGCTGTCAATGAGAAGCGAGCAGAGCAAGCCACAGTGTTTCCCCATGGGACAGGGTACTCAGAGTCAGAAGGTGAAGCTGCTAACAGATAGTGGTGCCTGGCTGCACAGGAGACCAACTGAAAAAAGTGCAAAGACAGAGTGAGGAGATCATGTCTATGGTAACAATAAGGACTTAAAGAAAGCTGCAGAAAAACCTTCATCAGCTAATATGTCTACAGAGATACCACTCTCTCCTTGAGGTATAAAGTCTGAATGTGGAAAAAGAACTTGACAAAGTAATCTCAGAGCTGGCTGGGGTTTTCCTAGCCAGGCTTTAGTGTGGTCAGCCACCCAACCCACTGCCCTTCAAGCATGGTAGATTCCCACATCCTTTATTCTAAAATGAAAAACATTAGTCCAAGCCTTCAATATAAATATGCAGAACTCCAGATGAGATCAGAGTTCGTCTGAATTTACACCTATGATACCACAGCCTGCAGGGGCTAAGGAGAAGGTAAGAAGATAAAACCCTTTACCTTTTCTTTTTATTTTAAAATAAATTATATCATTAAATGTGAAAGAAGAATAAATAAATAAATGCTGTATTCCAGCTGCCATCACTTCTACCATCACATCTCTGAAGAATTTTATTTAGCTGTGAATAGAATGTTTAGCAAGATCTATGCCTATTCCAGTGGTAAGAAGGACAAATTATTTTGGTAGCCAAGCCAGGTAAGGTAACCAAGCTCCACCTAAGGCTGTTTCTGCACTTTTTTTTCCACTGGGATGTAGCATAATGTGGTTTTAGTATTGTGCATATTCAACTCTAGAGCGTCAGCGCCAGTGGCAGAACCCTCCCAAATCCAGCCAGTGCAAGGAGAGCCAGAATAATGACATGAAAGGATAGATACATAGGTGCTCAGATTAGTTAGAACAGCTTGTGGCCTTTGGCTAGGCTGTACTTCCAGAAGATGTCAAAGTGGAGTTGATCCCAGCCCAGGCACCACCTGCTCTGCTTTTTCCTCCAGTGGAAGTTTAAAGAGCTAAAACCATTTGCCCAGGGAGGTGGTGGAGTCACCATCCCTGGAGGTGTTCAAGAGGGGGATTGGATGTGGCACTTGGTGCCATGGTTTAGTCATGAGGTCTGTGGTGACAGGTTGGACTTGATGATCTTTGAGGTCTCTTCCAACCTTGGTGATTCTGTGATAAAAAGCTGATTCTATACCCTGGACTACTGTGTTGCTGACTGCAGGAAAAACAGCTGGACATGGACCACCATCAGATAAATCAGCAACCAGGTAGCTCCCTGTATGAGGAGTGCTGGGAGCCTGATGGGGCAATTCATGGATGCTAGCAACTGTGGGAGGACATTAGGGCCTGTCTCAGTGTGCAGCCATCCTGTCTGTCCCTGTGCAGTAGGGATATGTGTAGAGTGCAGCTCACAGGGCATCAGGATGTGGATCTAGAGCACTCCAGCGTGAATCTGATTTGAGCCTGGGTGCTGGGAAGAACAGGCAGCAGTTCAAGACCTCTCGAGTCAATAGTAAGGATGCCTACACCACAGGCTTGCCCATGCTGAGAAGTAAGAAATGTGAAAGGTGTATCTGGGGCACTGGGGAGAGACAGTCTGCTCCCCTGGGGCAACTGAGCCAGCAAGGGAGAGAGGTGTTGGGAAGGGGCTCTGCGGGGGAATGCCGGGGCTAAACTTACGGGAGACATTTCAACTCTGGTAAAGCTCTGCCAACTTCATGTGAGTCACAGCCAGGGAGAATTGTTCTCATCAGTACTGAGAAATATGATGGGGGGGAACCTAGTCATATTTTTTTTTTTGTTTAGTCACTGTTTCATTTTCCTGTGAATAGTAGTAACAGTTCAGCCTACCAAGCTGATGTAATTGTGAAACTTCTTTTCAGCTGCCACAGTTCACATGCCCCTGCATGTATGCCTCAAAGCACACTGCCTCAGCACCACTTTGGCTACACCTTTTACATCTTTCCTTTTTAATGCTTTTTTCTTTTTTAATGATATCATGCAAAGAAATTTTTAGTGCTTCTTATTACAAACATTGTCTCCAATTCTTTTTTTCTTTGCTCGTTTGGGTTTTGGTAGTGGTGGTGGTGGTGGTTTTGGTAACTGTTTGTAAGCTCTATACCTCTAGAATTTCTCAAGCTGACATGCTGTGATGGTCAAGTATTAAATCAGAATTTACCAGACATCTCCGTGCCTCTCTTTCACAGAATCACAGAATTAATGAGGCTGGAAAAGACCTCTGAGATCAAGTCCAGCCTATGACCTAACACCATGCCATCAGTCAAACCATGCCACCAAGTGCCATATCCAGTCTTTTCTTAAGGACCTCCAGTGATGGAGACTCTACCACCTTCCTGGACAGTCCATCCCAGTGCCTAATCAGCCTTTCTGTGAGGAAGTACTTCCTAATATCTAACCTAAACCTCCCTTGGTGCAGTTTCAGGCCATGCCCTCTTGTCCTGTCACAAGTTGCCTGGGAAAAGAGACTGACCCTCACTTGACCACAACTTCCTTTTAGGTATTGTAGAGAGTGATAAGGTCCCCTCTAAGTCTCCTCTTCTCCAGGAGGTTCAACGAGGTGCCTGTGAAACCAGCAGAGGAAGTTTCTGCCCACAGCTCTTTCTTTTTGTTCCAGTAATGCTGCTTATCATGTTTGTTGTGCTGCTGCAGCTGTTGTTAAAACTGCATGCTGAACCTGACCACTGAAGTAAGCAGGATTAACAACATGCTTTTTCTAGAGAGGGTAATTATTAAACAGTCCTTCAAGTATTCATACAGGCTGACTTGAGGGGCAAAAACCTGAGCTATTGGGGCAGAGAGATAACTGCCAGGGAACAGAAGACTTCCTGCTATGGTTTTGTCAGAAAAGCCAATGCCTGGTGGAACTGCAGCCTGAGTCCTTTCACTGCATCTTGCAATAGCTGTTCTCTACCTGGCACACTGCACTTGGACCATGGGCCTCTGGTGTGATGCAGGACCACGCTTCTGCACCTACTTCATATTCTTTGTCTAAGCTACGTATACCATTTTGACTCCCTCCTCCCACGGGACAGGATTTTATTGGCTTGCAGATTGCATTCTCTCTGACATAGATTTCTTGCATGCAAATCAAGAAGTTGAGAGGAAGGCAAAGTAATAAATATGCTAAGCACAGGAAAGTGGCACATTGTTATGGTTACATTACAGTGCATTTAAAGCAGAAGACAATCAAACACTGACACTGTAGAACCAAACCCCGGCAATTCTGCACTGAAACATGTGACAATACAGACTTGCCACTGCAGGATTTAATGTCCTGCTGGAAATAAGTGATCCTGGCTTAAAATCTTTCCTGAAATCAAGTGGCTATAGTATGAAAATTGTTCAGGAAAATAAAATAATAAAATATTCTCCATATTTTGACCATTTCTACTTTCTTGTAGATTCCTTCTTTAGGATTATGAGAAAGGTATTATGTGGTCAGATGAAAGGATAGAGGGAGGTGGAAATTTCAAAACAAAACTGCAGGAAAGGTGAGGAAAAGGTTGTGTTTAGTGATTCTGATAAGTCAGTAAATAAAGGCATAGTCACAGGGGTTTAGCCATTTGGTCAGCTCAGAATTTCCACAGCTCTCAGTGCCTAGCAATGAACATCAAATATGTAAGTCTAACCCCTTCTTTACTCCCTGCTGCACCCCTGTATTACAGTTCAAATGGACTATTCTCCAGGTTCTGAAGGAATTGATGGTGGGTTATCTCAGCATTCCTTCCTATAAATGATGAGATAGCCATAACCAGAGTGTTACTCCCTGCCCTGCCGTGGTTCTGACTGAAGGTTTTCCTGCTTCTCAAAAGTACAAGAGAGAGCAGGGTTTGTCAGCAAAGCCACCTTGATGCTGTGATACTCCAAGTATCCCACCTGGGCCATTGTCCTGGGGGAGGCAAAGGAAGCTCATAACTGGGTCTCTGTGGAAGGGAGACAGCAACCTGCTGAGCCCACTCAGATCAGTATGTAAATGTGAACAGACAGGGGCAATGGGCTTAGGAAAGCAGCTGGAATATGAGGAGTTAGATTTGCTGAGAAGGACTTCTGTTCATCTTGGAGCCTACACTCTTCCACAGAGCCACTGTGGGAATGATGATTTCCATCTTGCTGTCTTGCTGAGTTCTGGATGTCACCACTGCATTTCCTTAGTGTGCCTTCTTTTCTGTTCCCTCAGCATTTCAGAAAGAAAAGAAAAGGAAGGCTGTTAAAAATCACATCCCAAAATGCAGTAGTAGAGTGGTCCTCTTCTGCAGCACAGCGTACATCACCAAGAAACCAAAGTCTGCATCATCACACAATTCATATCTGGTTTATATCTGGTTTAGAAAAACTTTCTAAGTAATTAAAATTAAGTCATGCAATCATTAAATTGAATTAACTGACCTAGTGTGAGGTGTCCCTGCCCATGGCAGAGGGGTTACAACCAGATGATCCTTGAGGTCCCTTCCAACCCTAGCAATTATATGATTCTAAAAGGCAATGCAATCAAATGTAACCTACAAAATGTGCCAACCTGTCCCTCTCTCCACTGCAACCTTTCAAACAGAGGTGTGCAAGGCACAGATTATTGCTTTCTCTTTAATCTTTCCTCAACACACTCCTAATTATTTCTGTTTCTGTGAAGCTTGAGTCTCTTCTTGCATTCGGTAACTAAATTAATTGGGTTATTTACAGGGTGATACCCATCACACCAACACTGGTAGGGAAATTGCACTTTGGTGGGAATTTTGCCTGAGTAGGAACTTAAAGGATTTTGCACACCCTGTTTTGAAAGAGTATGTAGATCTCTCTGTGTGTGTGTATGTATATATATATATACATATTTATAAAAGAATCTGTGAAAATATGTAATTTCTTGCTTCTCATCCTAACCTTTGTGCAACTGGGTGCTGGGATCTGGATATTCAGTGTGCTCAGAAGCACTTTTTAATGAAGAGGTGTTTTCTCCCTTGGAGCTGTCATTCTCTACCACATCACAGACTCTTTCAGACAGAAAAATAATTGGCCACTTTCTCCGAGCATGGAATCGGAGAGCCCCAGGGACAGGCAGAGTGAGCAGCGAGCTGGGACAGTGGCTCACAGGGGCGCCCACTACTGTCCCCTCACCTGGGCTGGTGCCACTCCCCACACAGGTCCTGCCCCCTGGGACACCACCCATTCCTGAGGATTTGAATGAGGTCTGGTAGAGAGTGCCATGAAATGCAATATGCAAGACCTAGAACCCCAGAAGGAGACAAGAGAAATAAAATGGACAATCATTTCCAGAGCTGTTCTGATTCCAGATGGAAATGTAGACTTCTTTTGCTTTCTTTTTTTGAAACCTGTCTGGTTGCTGCATGGTAGGATGTTTTTGTCTTTTGCAGAGGGCTTTATTATTTTGCTTCAAAGGTGGATTTTTAGCAGCATTTATTCTACTTTGGGGTTCCTAACACCTGCCTTTCACCAAATATTCCCCAGAGTTGCTAACATTCAGAAATAGGCTATGCAGTAAAAATCCATGCCTTAGGAATTCCCACCTTCTACACCACATGTAGAAAACTGATGAAATAAATGGTCAAGGCAGACCCAAGCTCCAGGTGGACATTAGAGCATTTGCCTGGCAGGAGCACACCAGTACCCCTTGCCAACTAGATGCTCAAATGCAAATACAACACTGTATGCTGCTTTGCAACATAGGGTTACCCTGAGTCCCGCTCTGACACTTTCAGATCACTGATCACTGCTCTGGCTGGTCTTGTTAAGACAGTGCAGACCACGACCCTGTGATGCCTGCCTTTTCCCAAGGCTGGCAACTGACGGAAGGATGGCCTGTGCCCTGCTCAGGGGCCGGTTGCCATCTGCCACATCTGTAGCTGCCTCGACCAAAGGAAAACCTCTCCTTCGGGTTACTGTGATACCTCACAGGATGACTGCTTAGCTCTGACTCACTCTTGTGTCATTTAGGAGAAAGGCTGGACAGTGAGCTGAAGTGGCAGAGGAGGAATTCTCCCAGGAGGCAAGGGAAGCACTATGCAGATAGGCTATGGGATGGTTTGCAGTTCTTCTGTGATATTGTCTGTTCTCATTTGTGTATCTCAAACCCTTCAAAGTAAAATTGTCCTCATTAACGTGATAGGATCAACACAATAATCTGTGCTAGGAAAAAAAAATCATATTTCAGTTGAAGTGGTGCAGGCATTTTCACGTTGTCATTGTGACCGAGAGAAGGAGATTATGATGGCAAAGCAGCAATCGGGTCTGTTGTGAGGGGTGGTGGGGTTTGGGTTTTGTTTTGCTTGAGGGGGAGTGTAAGGTCACATTCTTTATTTCTTCAAAATTAACTTCATTCTGCTGTCCTGTATATCCAAATCTCTGCTTATAGATAAATCAATCAACTGGGCAATTCTGCAGGGCTGGTAGCAATGGCAAAATCTCTTTCTGTCCAAGTGAGGGGGCATCTCACAAGGGTGTCCATAGTCGTTTCCTC